>CM031591.1:102095-190622 GCA_018467065.1 Ephestia elutella | reverse complement strand
TAGTCAAGCGACATGGAATCGCGCTTGGTGAGGCGACATGCAGACGCTAACGTGATTCGACATGTCGACTTAGCGTTTTCCTTGATGAAGGGAAAATAACGTCGCTGGAGCCAAGGGCGCCGAGCGGAAAAAGTAAAATACAAGTATTTACAAAAAAATACTTACGATTTAAACACAAAATATTTTCTTGAAAATAATAACTTTGTAAACGTGTGCACTGTTCAACGTTTCCAAGCGTACTGTCACCAGATCGCGGCGTCGGTCTCCTCCCCGCCAGCCGCGCGCTGCTCACACTGAGAGAAAGAGACAGCAATATACGTTGTCTCTTACACTCAACACTGGGTAAGTAGGGTGTGTACTACGTCACAACGTAAGCGTCATCTCAAATGGTTCAAGCGAAGGCTCGAACACCTAAATAGTACCATCGTAGTGTTGCCAGCGCACATATCCTTAATACTACTTATATAAGAGTACGCGGTGGAACGTCGAGTAGGGCTAACTGGTTGTGACCTACTGGACTAACTGGTTGAATATTTCCCGCAAATATAAATTTGGACTAAAATTTTTATTTCTTTTATTGATCTAAAACATCTATTGGCAGTACAATCGACTCGAATGCCGTGACGGAAATTGGCTTGACCGTCATGCCACATTGCTCAGATGTTTTACATCTGCCGGGCATTCCGTGACGGCTAACTTTTTTAAAAGCTTTTAACTTGCAATGTATGTAAGTATGTTCGTTTGGGTGGAATCTTAGAACTTAATTTTGACGTAGATATATTTAACCGATTGATCTGAAATTTTGTACACACGTTTAGATTGGATGACAATGTATGAGATGTTATGTGACGCCATTCTAAATCCAATATGGCGGACCATCCAAGATGGCAGAATAGTTATTTGTAATGCATTTCTACAATATGGGTATCAAATGAAAGGGTTTATTGAGACTCTAAAAATAATGTGGCGTCATTCTGAATCCAATATGGCGGACCATCTAAGATGGAGGAATAGTTATTTTTTAATGCACATCTACAACATGGGTACCTATCAAATGATAGGGTCTTTTTAGAGCGTTTACAAAAGCTTTTTTTTTTAAGTTTTTTTACTATTAATTTATTTAAATTGTATTTATGTTTTAATCAAATGACATTTTTCCAGGGCGAATACAACGACGACAAATACCGAACTTTGATCCGCTACATCCTATTATCTGAGCAGAACTTCACCGCTTACGGCGAAGTGGATATCAGCGGCAAGGCTTACAGTGTCAGCGTTGGAGCAGACCTTAATAACAACACTGCTTTAATGATGGACGTGCATTTTGATCAGTAAGTCTGCTTTCTTATCGACGACCGTCATCTAGCGTCAGCTTCTTATCAACAACGTCGGCGCAAACCTTAATAACAACACTTCTTTAATGATGGACGTGCATTTTGATCAGTAAGTCTGCTTTCTTATCGACGACCGTCATCTAGCGTCAGCTCTTTATCGACCACCGCCATCTATCGTCATCTTCTTATCGACAGCGTCTTTTTGTCAGCGTCGGCGCAGACCTTAATAACAACACTGCTTTAATGATGGACGTGCATTTTGATCAGTAAGTCATATTTCAAAGGTTTGGGGGTTTTTTAGATGTTACTTTTAGAGAGAGTCACAAGAGGGGGGAATGGTTGATACACGTAACATGATTTTACTTGTGTACCTTTTATTCAAGCTTCACGCATGTTCATATTGTTCATCCATAAAAATCGCAATAACTAACCTGCCACACAACAACATTTTTATTTTGTATTAACATTAGAAGATTTTTTCAATTTGACTTATATTATTTTGCCTCCCCCCCCTTCAGACCGCGCCTGTTGGAGGTACGGAATTCTACGTGCTGGATTCCAACTTTTTGTAGGGTGTTGAATTTAATTTTTCATTACTCATACTCTGAAAGTAAGTCTGAAGTTGCCTAAGAAGCGTGGTGAAAGTAATACCTTTCAGCCCTAGGGAGAATCGTTTTCGACTGACATTTTTTATGACTTTTTTTCATAATTTGACAGCTGTAAATAGAAAACGATTCTTCCTAGGGTTGAAAAGTATTACTTTCAACCCGCCCCTTAGGTACTTTCCTAGTATTCGTAATGAAAAGCACAGTGTTTACCTCGGGTGAAAAAAATATTTAGTCCCTCGAACTATTGGTGTTCTAAATAAGTTACTTTCAACCCTAGGGTAACAATGTACTATTGTTGAGAATTTGAGAGACCTTTGCCCAGCAGTGGGCCAATAAGATTTAAAAAAAAATGTTACAGACTCCGCGACGTCCATGTATCTTACCAACGCTGGTCATCGCCGACACACAAACGTTTAAGTGCGGAACTTAACTGGGACGCGAACCGGGATCCCTCTCAAAAGCTAAGCGTCGATGTGCAACTGAACAATAAGGTATTGATAGATAGATAAATGTTGGGTCACTTCATATATTTATTTATTTACTAGCCACGCCCCGGGGCTTCGCTTCCGTGGAAATTTCGGGATAAAAAGTACCCTATGTGCTATTCCCGGTATTTTTCTACCTGTATACCAAATTTCATCGAAATCCGTCCAGTAGATTTTGCGTGATTGAGTAACAAACATCCTCACAAATTCACAAACTCACAGACTCACATCCAAACTTTCGCATTTATAATATTATTAAGATATTAAGATATTACAGGCTAACCCAATTTGTGGTATTTATACAAACTTAGTCACTTTGTGCACCCATGCCATACTTATTTCTGTTTATGCCGAAGGTTGACTGGTAGAGAATGCTGTTAGCGTTAAGTCCGCCTTTTATACCATTGTATTGTTTTAATAAAGTTTTTAGTTTAATAAAGTTTTAAATAAATAAATAAATATGACACGATGACTTCGTACGAAACATCATATAAGGAAAGGTAAGGAAAACCAAGACATAGTCACATGAAACAAAGGAAAAAGTTCGGTTGTATTAGGTAGTGAAACAGTTGGCAATGAAAAGAGTAAAATGGAAGGAACTCCACCGACAAGGGCCTAATTGGATGATGATACGAATAGCACCATTTATAGAAAAGAACATAACAAAGTTGTTTAAAAAAAATTTAAAAATATTTTACATGTGCGCGGGGCTTATCGCTAATGCAATTTGGTATATATTTTTTTCCGGGCAGAGCCGCGAGGCAACAGTTAATTAAGCGAGCGGTAGCCGCAGTTTTCAAAAAAAAACAAAATTTTTATAAACTATTTAATAGAACTTAAGATACATAGCAAAATTACATAAAATCATTAACGAATTACAAAGTGTGAGACCGAACCGAAGTGAGGATACGGAATACTTCTCGCAATCGCAACTCGCCGGGTGGCGGACAATGGGATGGTTGCGCAAGAAATTCCAATGTAGCTCCGATGTGGTATGACCGCGGCTACTTGGGGTACTCGGAACTGCAGTTGCCGTGTCAGCGATCTTCATAGATTAAGGGTGCGTGACACCTCCCCCGTAGAACAGCGACTATTGAAGACTTTTGTCAAGAAAGAAGCTGGATGCTGCTCAGGATCAATTCTAGTGCTGCTTACGATGGTATTCATTTCATGCGTTTCAGGTTGCATAGATGTAGTAGCATTAGAAGATATTTCAGCTCGATTGGTGCGGCAGTACTTGCGATAACTGAGAGCAATGGTGAGTGCAGCTGCACTGAGTAACACCACATATATTGGTATAGTGGTGTGGTATAAGGCATAGTCGTTGCTACTCTTTAGTGATATAGGTGTCTGCAGAGATACCTTTCTGCTTACAGCATGTAGCTCGTCGAGATTAATAGAGTTCAGCTTGAATTCAGGTGATGGTTTCAAAGTTAGTGAGCTTTCAGGAATGTCTATAATTTTCAGCGCTTGTCCTTTCAGGTGATCATCCGTGTTCATGATAGTAAAGTCGGTAGTAGCAAGGTAGCAGGAACGCGGGATAGTGGCTATATAACTTCCTTGTAATTCCATATATAGGTCTTGTTCACAGGATAGGTGAACTTTAGTTGAGTTCGGGAAACTGACTGTATAGTGTCTATTATCTAGTTCTTCAAATGCTGACCTCTTCAAGGATATCATAGTTGGTTTGCATACATCTGTCTTCTTCTGGGTGACTATGAGTTGCTGGACACAATCCTGGGATGATTGACTTTGCATACTGTGGATTTCTTCACAAAGATACCATTTATGGGTCTTCGGGCATTCAGCCTCTATGTACCTGAAGTCTTTCTCGTATATTGCTAGGAAACGGGAAGGCGAAACTAGGATTTCGGAGCGGTTATTAGGAACAATAGATAATTTATATAAGTCATAGATATCGTCAAGAACAATAGGAAATTTATAAACTATAATAATTTCATTATTTAGGTAGTATGATCCTACTTTAATTATATTATAATATTCTCTCAAATCTATATCCATTATTCTATTAGTACCATATAAATTCTGTAATTTAGTTATCAGTTCGCGCAATAATTTTAGATTTAAAATAGAATGGTGCATCGTGCGTGCTCTTATAAAAGCTAAAACGTTTTGTAACTTAACTAGTTCTTGTGCAATATAATCAACGTTATCTCCTAGAATAAGGAACATTTTGCAAGATGTGCATATTTTATTAAATCGTTATCCCTAGTGGCATCCGATTGACTAATCTTAGATAATAATTCTTCTATCCTATTTTGATTGCTAGTTATGCTTTCTATTATCTTAGCATAGCGAGTCATCCAATCTTTAGTTAGACTGACATGGCTATTATATTCTGTGGAAATTTTATTTTCATTTTCTTCTAGCACTTTAATAGCTTGGTTATATCTTAGAGCATCAGAGTAGTCTAAGTTACCAGTAATGCTTTTCACGACAGATCCAAGCCCATCAATAAGTCCTCGTTTCACGCGATTAGTTTCAAATGATTCCAACTGTTCAGATACACTTTGAAGCTTATTCCTTAAATAGATTATATGGGGCTCAAATAGTGATAGGGTCCTATTATTTAGTTCTGGGCTCATATTACTTATCTGATTATTTACTGTATTAATTTTATCCTGTAATTCTAAGAGGTTTATACTCTGGATGAAAGAATGGTAATGGGATGTTAGTTTAGTAGGGCCTAATTTAAATGGAAGGATACCGGGGCCGTCTCCAAGGTTCTCAAGTTTTATCTCCTGCATGAGGGCTGTGCGCAGGAGGAACTGAAGCATCAGGGAGGATCCTGTAACAAATTAGCACTCCTTGGTACTCTTTTCAGTCTAGATTTAGCAATGGGCCCGCTTTTCTTTCGTGTATATATATGGATAGGAAGATTGGCCATGACTTTGTCATGCGTATAGCGTGGGGCTAGTTTTTGTCTAGAAGCCATTGGATTTTTAACGAAAATCTGTTGATCTGGGGTATACTCAATTTCTACCTCACGGGACTGATTATGTCTATTAGTTATATCTGTACGAGATGAGACACTAGCTTCATGTACTAAATTATAGACCATATTCATCCTATTTCTATGATCAGTAAGATACTGTTGTAGCAAGTGAGCTGATAGATCAATATTAATAGGATCGCGAGGGTCAAAATGCCCTGTGATCAGTTCTATTGGCTTACATTTCGTAAAACTATGGATAGAATGGTTGTAGGCTAGAAGTGCGTATGGCATTAGATTAATAGTAGATTCGCTCTTATGTTGGAGTTTTAAAATACGAAGATGTTCCAAGATGGTTGAGTGGAACCTTTCTACTATACCATTTTCATTTGGGGTATGGGGTGCTATTCTATGATGTTGGATTTTATGAAGTTTTACAAATTCTGAAACTAGCTGATTAGTAAATTCTGGCCCATTATCGGAAACTAAGGTTATAGGTATACCATGGTGAGTAGAGAACTTAAGCAATGCCTGAACAACACTTACCGCAGTACCATCTCGCAAGTGATAGGCTTGAGCATATTTGGAAAAAGCATCTACTATAGTCATAAATTTTTCATTTTGTATAGTTAATAGATCTACATGAACTAGCTCAAAAGGCTTACTAGCAGGTGGGACTACGCAGAACTTTTGTTTTACCGGATTTCGATCATATTTAGCTTGCCCACATATTGTGCAATCATTTATAAATTTAGTTATGTGCTCACGCATTTTTGGCCAATAGTACTTGTGAGATAGTGCTAGATAGCATTCGTTTATTCCACGATGATTTGTCTTACCATCATGATACTTACTAATTATATCTTGCTGCTTAAGGTACTCTCTAACATTTTCAACTTCTATTTTAGCTAGTACCATATTCATAGCTGAATTCTTGAAAGTACTTTGAATTATTGGTATTATAGTGTACATAGCTGTAGCCGGATGGATGAGTAGACCAGTTTTACTTTTAGGGTGAACATATTCACGTATTGCGTTAATGACGTCATCCTGGAGGTTGGACTCAGAAACCTGGATAGAAAATCTAGAATGCGTATCGAATGGTTTGGTACATACTGGTTTACCTTTAATATCGTTAACTACAGTCAAAACTATTTGTCTAGTGAACTTATTAAGGGGATTATCTGTAATCAGGATCTCCAAGATGGGATCTTCTGCATCTGTATGAGCTGTAAGAGTTTCAGAATTAGCACTTTCTGGGACTGTAATGGTAGCTGTGTCGGTACCATCGAGTGGGTCTTGTTCTGATGGGTTTACCGCTATTGAACTCGCAATCTCGTTGTTAATTTCAACGCGTGATAATGCGTCTGCATTAGTATTGCGAGTTCCTGGTTTGTAGGCTACAGTGAAGTCATATTCACTCAGCTTTAGGAGCCATCTTGTTAGTCTTGAATTGGGCTCTTTCAGATTCATAACCCATTGTAATGGCTTATGATCTGTGATAATTTTGAATTTGCGTCCAAATAGATAAGGCCTGAAATACTTAGTCGCCCAAACTATAGCCAATAGCTCCTTCTCTATCGTGCTATAGTTGAGTTCGCTGGAGTTCAAGGTTCTTGATGCGTATGAAATTGGTTTATCTGACCCAATAGGGCCTTGGGATAGAATTGCGCCTATTGCGACATTAGAAGCGTCAGTTGTTAGTAAGAATTCCTTATTGAAATCAGGGTACTGAAGAATTGGATCGTTTATCAAAAGGGTTTTGCAATGTTCAAAGCAACGGACATAATTTTGGTCTAGTGTGATTTTACTACCTTTTTTCAAGCACTGAGTTAGAGGTTTTGTTACGCGAGCAAAGTCCGGGATGAATTTCCTGTAATACCCGAGTAATCCGAGAAAATGTTTGATTTCGGTAGTTGTTCTAGGCAAGGGATATTTAGATATTGCTTCTATTTTACTAGGATTAGGTTTTACACCGTCTGCACTAATTACATGTCCAAGAAATTCAGTCTCTAGTTTTAGAAATTCGGATTTATCGAGTTGAATTTTGAAATTCGATTCTCGTAGTTTTATGAATACTTTTTCCAGATTTACCATGTGTTCCTGGAGGGAAGTACTATAAACTATTATATCATCTAAATAGACCAGGCACACGTCATTCTGGAGGTCCCTAAGCACATTATCCATTACCCTCTGAATAGTGGATGGTGAATTCTTTAATCCCATGGGCATTCTCAGAAATTCGTAATGCCCATTTTCGACATTAAAAGCGGTTTTATGAATATCCTGGGGGTTCATTTCTACTTGATAAAATCCGCTAGCTAAATCTAGCGTAGTGAAATACTGGCACTTGCCTAGTTTATCTAGTACATCCGTAATATTCAGGATGGGGTATTTGTCATCAACCGTTTTCTCGTTAACTTTTCTAAAATCAACTACTAAGCGCCATTTGGTTTTGCCTGAGGCATCAGCCTTTTTGGGCACAACCCAAATAGGTGAGCTCCATGCAGACTCAGATGGGCGTATGATATTTTGCTCTAGCATTTTGGCTATCTGATCCTTAACTTCCTGTCGATGAATATACGGGTATCTATAACTCTTAGTATATACAGGGGCTTCATCCGTGGTCTTAATATTGTGTTTTATCTTGTTAGTGAATGTTAAAGCTTCTCCTTCAAGATAGAACACATCGGCATAGCGTTCACATAGTGCTCTCAAATGAGCTAGTTCTTCAGGGTTTAAATGTTCAGTGCGAAGTTTTGATAGAACTTGTCTAGCTCGATCTGACATTTCAGTGTTATATCTATGCTCAAACTCAACATTGAACATTTCTACAGATACCGGACGGTCCATAGAGAATATGACGTCATTAGCTGTTGGGTTAATAACCTCGACCCAACCGCGGCTATTTTTAACTTCAGTTAAACAATCCGAAATTAGGCAGTTAGACATAGTTTGATTAGACACTAGAACATCACCATCTTTTGAGTTAATTGGTACTCTAAGTAATTTAGAAGATTGAGCCGGGATTATATCCTCGTAAAGATTAACATTACGCGAGTCATATATCTTTATAGGTATACGAGCATTCTTAGTAGACAAGATGTTATTTTTCAGATCTATAGTTGACTCCCAACTATTAAGTAGATCTAGTCCTATCAGGCCATCAAAAAAATTATGAAAATCATAGACGAATAGCGTGATGTTATCTTCTTCATTGAATTCCGAAAAACATGGTAATGTGATAGAAAAATTATTTTTACTAGTTGCATGAATGCTAGTTACTTCAAAAGGTTCATAGTTCAATGGGATATTACGAAAGTATTTCTCTATTGCTAATGGGCTAATAAAGGATTGATAGTGTCTAATAGGAATTTAAGTGGAGGGTCATTTATCTGGACATAGACAAGCTGTCTTTAGGTTTGAAGATTAAGCTCTATTTTGGCTTTTCTGACTGGGATCCCTTCTGAAAATTTTCGCTATTGCCAGGAATTGGGCCTGAACTGATTTCTTCAACAGTAGCAGGTTCAGTATAGTTCTGATACTCATAGCTATCTGAAGAATAGTACTCAGGCTGATAGTCGTAGTCATAGTACGAAGCATCGTAGTAACACTCATCATTATAGGCATTGTCATAGTCGTAGGTGTTATACCCATGATCAAATTCATTGAAATTGACCTCTCGGGTCATAAAAATAATTTGAGGGCGGCGGATTCCCAAATTTACGCCAATCGTGCCCAGAAGGTGGTAAGGGCTTATTAGCATAATGACTGACACCGCTCATAGGGCGTGGGAAGTTATTAGCAGTAGATTGCTGTGGCTGCGGTTTAGGTGGCAACCGGAACATGTTACTCTGGGGCCTATAATTTGGAGGTGGTGCGCGGAACATCTGCTGGGTACGGCTAGGACCATTGAAAGAGGTCTGATTAGGCCTCCAACCCGGGAAAGGTTGTGGGGGCTGAAATTGTCTCGATGAACCGGGCGCATTAAATAAATTATTTTGTGGCTTGGGCATGGGCATTTAAAAGCCTTGGTTACCAATAGGCTTAGGCATAGTGAAATTGTTCAAAGGTAGGTTAAATTGTCTAGACTGGTGTACTTGCCAATCATTCTTATTAAGACTACCTGAATTACGCTGCTGCAGATAAAGAGTATTAAGCTCGTCCTGCACAAATTCTAAAGCTTTCTCCATGCTTTCCGGCCTCATGCATCGAATTCTAGCTCCTAACGGGTCTTTAAGGCCTCGTAGATAACACTGAAGTGTAAGTTTTTGGTATAATTTGCGTTTAGCCTCAATAGTGGTCTGAACTGTTTCATGTAGATTTATGTAGGTCACAATAGTACTGAAGAGGCTTTGACAGCGCTCGTAAAATTCTTGGGGGCTGCTAGAGCCTTGAATCTGTAGTGATAGATCATTATATAGTGCTGTTTCGTCACGGTGGTCCGCGAAATTATTAATAAGTGCTTGTCTAATGCTACTCCAATTCTCTGGTATGCCACTAGAGTTAATAAGTCTAGCGGCTTGCTCTGTCACTTTATTTAAGATGCCATTTATAAGTGCAGAGTTTGTTAACTCATGCCCAGGGGCTACATTAAAATGCTTAGTTACTAACTGGTCACATAGGCTAAGAAACCTAGTTAGTATATACGGGTTTCCATCAAATTCTGGTAATAATCTAAGAGATTTGTAGATAATATCTATTCCATCGTTAGCCATAGTTACAGAGATATTCCTATGCTCGTCTAGCAATACGTTTCTATTAGCACTTCTCCGAGTAGGACTAACACTTCTAGATGCACGGGGATGAAAAAGTCTAGAGCCGGGCATTAAATATTAATTAACACATAAAAGATCTAGGTATTCTATTGAACTACGCATATAAAATATATAAAAGGATTGTTCTATAGGATAATCTAATAGAGATAGGGATAGCAAATACTTGAAAGATTCATAGTACTTACAGCATGATTTTGGTATCTTCGATGATCGATTTCTGGATCACTGCAGCTTCCTCCCGCACGTAGATATCGAATAGTCACGCAGCGGCTATGCGGAGCCGACAGAATTCGATTTTTGAGTCCTTACGCGCCACGCACTGCGTTTTTGACTATCCTACCGACTGCGCCAATTAAGCGAGCGGTAGCTGCAGTTTTCAAAAAAAAACAAAATTTTTATAAACTATTTAATAGAACTTAAGATACATAGCAAAATTACATAAAATCATTAACGAATTACAAAGTGTGAGACCGAACCGAAGTGAGGATACGGAATACTTCTCGCAATCGCAACTCGCCGGGTGGCGGACAATGGGATGGTTGCGCAAGAAATTCCAATGTAGCTCCGATGTGGTATGACCGCGGCTACTTGGGGTACTCGGAACTGCAGTTGCCGTGTCAGCGATCTTCATAGATTAAGGGTGCGTGACAAGTTAGTAATATATATCTTTATCTATTTATTTATTTAACTTCTTTACAAAAAACATGTAAATGGCAGACTTAAAGCCGGAGGCTTTTTCTACCAGTCAACCAAGATATGATGCAGAGAGAAAAGATATCATTTTGGGGCGAGCGCAAATGAGCAAAGGGCACAAAAACACTTAAAAAGAAAAGACAAGAAAATCTTAGGAAGACCGAAATTAGTAGAATTCTTATCTTTAAAATCTTATCTTTATCTATGCAGGGCCCCTGGCACCACGCAGGGCTCTTAGCGCTGTACTACCCAGGGCATCTGCTCAACGGAGAACTTGAGTTTATACTTAGAGGTCAGTATAATGTCACTTTTACATAATGTCACTTTCACATAATGTCACTTTCACATAATGTCACTTTCGCAAAATGTCGCTTTTGTAAATTGTATGTTTAAAATATTAGTAATTTGAATTGAATACAATGTTGTGCATGCCTGTTATTAATGTAAACACTATATTAAGCTTTTAAGTTTGTGTTTATATTGTTGATAATAAATATACAGTATGCATAGAGTACCCTAATTAAAGTCACTTCAAAGTAAAAATTTGACTGGGAAAAATAATCAATAAATTAGATATTAAAAATAATAATAAATAATCAAAATCAGTGGCACTATTCATTGCTTGTTTTAAACTTTAGCGTTAGTTTTGATGGGGAATTCTTTAAAATTTTAATGAGGTTTCTTAGTATGAAATGACGGTTGCATGATAAATTTTACATATCTGCAAAAAATGGAAATTTTCAATTCAACTTTGAACCTCATTATCTCGGAAACTACTGATTTCCCAGGCATGGTTTCTTGGGGGAAAATGTTCATATTAATGGGGAGATTGCGTGGGTTTCGGCTATGTCGGAGGTCTTTTTACACCCTGTATAAAAATAAATCTTTTTTTTTTTCTAGATTGGTACTGCGAATGGCTGATCCGCATGGGCTGGGCCGCCGACACCGCCATCGACTGGCGAGTCAAAATGTACTCCGAAGCACACGAACAGACTATATACGCCTTATTGTCCAGTATGCACACGCCTTTCGCGGGCTGGAAGGATACTAGCTTCAATCTTATGTGAGTTGTCTGTTTCTCGCCTTTTACACGACTGACCAAAAAAGGAGTGTTCTGCTTCAGGCTCATGTATGTATGGATCTAAGTTTCTTTGTTCCACCGTGTCCTGAACGGCTTAACAGATTTTGAAGTAACCGTAAAACTGGCAACTTACCATCTTTATAATATTTTAAGAATGTTTCTTTTTTATTTCGAACTGGCTGGTAAATAGTTGTTTAAAAGAAAAATTAATGAACAAAATTGTCCCTTTTTTTTCTAGTCTATAAAAAAAATAGAAAAAGTATACTTATCCCAAAGGGAATGGATTTTAAACTGGGGATTTTAATCATAGACGATGGGCTAGTAACCTGTCACTATATGTGAATATCCATTCCACCATTAAGCCCACTATTCAGCTAAGCGTGGCCTTCGAGCCTCACGACTCTTAACTCTGTCTACCCCGTAAGGGACAAAAACGTGATATCGTATCTGTAATTTTTGTTGATGAATCCTATATTTTGACGACCGGTCTTGGACGTTGATCTATATATGTATATGTTATAAAATATAGTATCATATAGTATTAAGTTATCTAGTGGTACGCCGGGAACTTAGATTACGCGATTATTATTTATTTTCATAAAAATGCGTTTATCTGAAAAACGGCTGAACCGATTTTGTTGCGCAACGAACTTAAAAATTCTATGGATAGGATATTGTGCAGAGCAACTACGCTCTGCTGCCAGAAAATGTGGCAGAGAGAATCCGGACAAACGAAGCGGCGGGAAGAATTCTGTACCGGAACTTCACCGGGAAAAAACCACCGGTAAAAATAAGTACCGGGAAAAAATCTCCACGCGGCACCACGGTTGCCCGACTAAAACCTAACTAACTTAACGCAGTCTGCTACCACCGTAGCTTATGAAGGGAGCTACAGGGCCCTATATGATAACCTATAAATTAACTACAATTGAACACTTACCAAATTAAATCTTCTTTCTCTTCGGATCCAAACTTGAGTGTCTTCGGGAAGGGGGAATTCCTAATCACCCTACCTAACCCTTGAGATCTCAATTCCCCAGAACAACTAAATAGATTTCTTCCCGTAGTTTCACTCGGGAACAGCCAGATGTGAACAGCCAGCCACGTTTCACCTCTCACAAGAAAAAGTCACAATAACAGAGTTTTTCACAAACACAAATTCAATAGTTATTTAACAAACAGGAAATTCACAGTTATCACTCAAACTAAACAACAAGCAAAAGACGCGAGACCGCTCCGCGTATTAAAATCAAACCGATATCGCCCTGGACAATGCAATGGCGGACCACACGCGACGCCATCCACGCTAGCAGTGTGAGAACCCCAAAACGCCTGGCGGCGATAACAGGAAACGCCTGCGTTTAGTTTTACCCAATATATTACAAACATCCCCCCGTCCCGGTCTGAGAAGCAGACCGCTAGCTTACTCTACGGGAAGGCGGGCGAGAGAGGTCACACCTCTCCTTAAAATCGAACCGTCGACCAACACCTCAGCCACACGCGGAGTGCCATCTCCGCCAAGAATCAAACGTAATATGCGAGCTCGTCGCCAAAGCAATGAGGGCAAATTTGCCTCTTTTAACAATACTAAATCACCCTCCCTGGGAGGCTCAGTCCTGTCTGTCCACTTCACTCTTTGCTGCAGCAAATGCAAATATTCAAGCGACCAGCGACGCCAAAAGTCCTGGCTCATTTGCTGCAACATTTGAAAACGCGACAACCGATATACGCGTTCATCCTTCCACGGGTATTCGGGCAGGGCATTCAACGGCCCTCCCACCAAAAAATGACCAGGGGTGAGAGCTTCCAAGTCATTTGGATCTGGAGATAGCGGACAGAGAGGACGAGAGTTGAGGACCGCCTCAACTTTACAAAACACTGTGGCCAGCTCTTCAAAAGTTAGAGCCGTTTCTCCGATAATGCGGCGGAGGTGGGTCTTTGCGGATTTCACAGCCGCTTCAAAAATCCCTCCCCAATGGGGGCAACTTGGGGACTAAACTTCCAGGTTATTCCCCTTTGGGCAGCAATTTGACTTAAACTAGTACAATTTTTATCAATAAACACAGAAACATCCTTAAGATAATTTACAGTTCCTTTATAGTTTGTGCCATTGTCAGACCTAATAAGGGAAGGTAGACCTCGACGCGAAACAAAGCGATCCAACGCGGCGACGAAGGCCTCCGTAGTCAGAGCCGATACCACCTCCAAATGGACAGCCTTGGTGGCCAAACAAACAAATACACACAAATAGCCCTTCACAATACGGGCATTACGAAAGGGAGAAGCCTTGATCGAAAAGGGACCGGCAAAATCGGTTCCAACGCCGTCAAACGGCCTCGAAGGTCGGATTCGATCAGCGGGCAAATCACCCATCTGTGGTTGCATCGTGGATGCCTTCAACCTATAACATGCAATACATCGAAACAGGACACTACGGATTGCTCTTCGGGCAGACAAAATCCAAAACTCGCGTTGCAAAATAGCCAGCAAGGCATTGCACCCAGCATGGGCGTTACGAATGTGTCGATCAGACACCAAAAGCTGCACCAAGGGTCCGCCCTTGGGCAACAACAGAGGATGGCGAGTCTCATATGGAAGATCCGCCTTCCGGAGCCTGCCTCCAACCCGAAGAAGCCCATCCGAGTCGATGTACGGGTTCAAACGAGCGACCGCGCCCTTCAACTTAGCGCGTCCGTCGCGCAAAATACGAAGCTCTGACTCAAACCGTCCGGTCTGCACGACACGGACCCAATGCAACAATGCGCTCCGGCGCTCTTCTGCACCTGCAATCGGCTCCAACCGCTTTGCCTGTGGGTTTCTACAATTATGTATGAAACGCTTAATCCAACTGGTAACACCCAGAAGCTTATCCAAGCTACTATACCGAGCAAGTAGCCAATCCGGCTCCGACGTCGTCTCAGCGACTACAGCATGTACACGGAGCCCAGTCAAACTCAAAGAAGTAACATCTGTCTGACAGACAGGCCAAGATGTTTCTGATCCCATCAGCCACTCTGGACCCCACCAGAGCGGGTGTGACACCAATTCTGGTGCCGTACAACCTCGGGAAGCACAGTCCGCTGGGTTAAGCTCTCCCGGCACATGTCTCCATGTTATATCAATTCCAATATTTTGAATTTGGGAAACCCTGTTTCCAACAAAAACCTCCAAGGTATGTGGGGCCGCGCGCAACCATGCAAGCGCGACCTGGCTATCCGACCAGGCGAAGATGTCTCGTATCTCGACCGTGGCCGCCAGCTCACATGCAACGTGATGCAACAATTTAGAGAGAAGGTGAGCTCCACTCAACTCAAGCTTGGGAATAGTCAGCCTAGTCCTGATGGGGGCGACCTTGCTCTTCCCTAACAAAAGCGAGACATTGACCCGGCCATCGGCGTCAACTGTCCGCATATAGACTGACGCGGCGTAGCCTCGCTCCGACGCGTCACAAAAGCCATGCAGGCTGGCTCGATATTTCCCGGGTGGCAATATTCGACGAGGCAAGGCAATCCGATTGACTTCCTTAATCGATGAAAACAACTCGAGCCAATCATCCAATGGAGAGCCAAACAGCGGCTCGTCCCACGAGACGCCCAAAGTCCAAAGTCTCTGAAGAAGACACTTCGCAGAGAATATTACTGGACTGATCCAACCGCTGGATCAAACATACGAGCTATTACGGACAACACCGTTCTCTTAGTCCAGACCTTTGGTATTTCCAAGTCCACTTGGAATGTAAAAATATCGGTTAGCGGCTGGTACTGCATGCCCAGCACCGCTATCCTGTTGGGATCATCCACATCCTCAAACAGGTGAGGGTTCTGTTGGTGATCCTCCGGGATCCCTTCTAGAACTTTAGGCTCATTAGACAACCACTTACGTAGCTCGTAGCCACCTGTCTTCAATATTTCAATCAATTCATCCCGCAGTAGGAGGGCCTCCTCAATACTTTGGGCTCCGGTGCACACGTCATCAACATACAAGTCACGTGACAGCACGGAAGCCCCACGGGGAAAGCGGATCCGTTCCCGCTCTGCCAATTCAAGCAATGATCTGATGGCGATATAGGGACTAGATTTCAAACCATACGTGTTTGTGTTGAGTTCATACACCGTCACAGGATCCTCAGGGCGCTCACGCCAGAGTATCAACTGGAATCGCCTGTCCTCAGGATGTATGACTGTCTGGCGGAACATCATCCGGATGTCCGCACCAAAAACCACTTGATGTCTTCTAAAGTTCAAGATGATGTCAATTATGTCCCTATGCAATTTGGGACCCGAATGCAAACACAGATTCAACGAAACCCCGTTCGAAGTGGGTGCGGACCCATCGAAGACGGTCCTCAATTTGCCTGTTGAGGCCTTCACCACCGCGTGGTGGGGCAAAAAATAATGCTCAGTTGAGCTCCAATCAACTCGAGCCGGAGACATGTGACCCAAATCCTCGTACTCGCGCATAAATTCAATATATTTATCGCGAAGTACGTGGTCACGCTGCATGCGTCGCTCCATGGACAGCAGTCGTTTCTCCGCAAGCGCCCTACTTTGCCCTAGGCTCGGACGAGAGGCAACAAAGGGTAACCTAGTTACAAACCGACCGGAGGGCAACCTCTCCGTGGTCGATCGAAAAAGGGCTTCGCACTCAGCGTGTTCCGGATCCATCCTGGAACTCATAGGTGGCTCCTCCACCTCCCAAAACCTTTGCATGGTCTTGGCCAAGGACGCAGATGCGACGACCGGTGGCTCCTCCACGGTGCTATTATCAAACACAGGGCCCATCAGGGCAAAACCAAAAATCGTAGACACTGCCATCAGTGAAGACGAACCCAGAGCCTTCTGTGTACCCAACAAAATCCAACCCAATACGTCCGAGCCCAGGAGCAAGTCCACTGGGCCGGGATGAAAAGACAAAGGGGTCGGCCAAATCCAGACCCGAAACCAAAGACAACACACCCGGCGGTATGTCTGTCGAGGGGTGCCAACCCGCAATGGTATCCATTACCATAGCCGAAGTCGTGATCCTCATTGTGGAGGACTTCAGCGAAGAAAAGGTGACAAGTGTCTGGCCCGTCAGACACTTCACTTGTATGCCACCAACTCCAAGAAGTGGCACAGGCGAGTCTTCCACGACTAAACCTAACTGGCGTGCCACTCGAGTGGTAACCAAACTGCTCTGAGCCCCTGAGTCCAACAGAGCTCTCAAATTAATGGCTTCCCCCACGACCCCATACGCGGACCACCGCGGTAGGGAGCAGAACCGTCCGCGGCTCTGTCCCAGCAAGGGAGCAAGCTAGTTACGGGCTCCCCACTCTCTCCAAACCAGGGGGCGCCACTGACCCGGATAATATGTCGGGCGAGTGCACATCCCCATCTGAGGGGGCATAACCCGCGGCCCGGCCATACCTATGGTACGGCGGGTGGTACTCCAGCCGTGGGTACTCGTGCAGCGGCGGAGAAAACCGCTGCGGCTGCATGTGGTGGGTAGTGGTAACCCGCGTGGAGGGGGGTGTCCCCACTCTCCCGTCCGATCTAGGGCCCCCGCCCATGGGGGCCCTATCCGGGGCCTGGCCAGCTACATACTGGCCATGACCTTGGGGCGCGTGGTCCCGGTCCGCCAAGACCCGCGCAGGTACGCGACCCCCTCCCGAGGGGGGGTGCGACGAGCGAAGCCGCGTCCTCCGTCCGATGGTGGAGGGCTTCGCGCAGGAGCGCCCCCGCCCATAGGGGACCCCTGCCTCAAGAACCGGGGGCCATCCCCGTTCCGGTTCATGCAGAGCATCACGTGGTGCAGCCCACGGCATGCACTGCATGGTATGGCTCTGGGACAGTCACGTGCATAGTGACCGCCCAAACAATAAAAGCAAAGTTCATGCCGCTTTGCCATGCGGCGCCGATCTTGTACTGGCAGTCCCTGCCAGTCCCTGCATTGCAGCAGGCTGTGGCCCATCCGACCACATTGCAGGCAGTCCGCGTCCCTCGCGACTGCTGCCGTGTGTGCAACCCGCGCACCAGCTCCACGCGGTGGCGGTTGCCGTCCCTGTTGGGGCCTCCCTCGCCATGAGGGTTCCAAGGGCCTACGTTCAGGCGCTCTGGATGGCGCTGAGTCCGTCATGGTATTCTCAGCCGCCCGTGCCTCAAACTCCAAAAACTTCACCAAGTCAGTGAATGTCGGTAGGGTGGTGCTATCCCGTTCCGCATTCTCGCGCTCAAATCGCGAGCGGATGTCATTGGGCAATTTGCCCAATACAATGTGCACCAGCAAAAAAGACCATTGGTCCACCGGCAGCCCCAGTGTGCGGAGCGCGTTACAGGCCACTGTAACGGGCGTGAGCAACTGCAGGCGCAACTGTGCCCTGTTGGCCACCTTGGGCAGGGCCATCAACTGTGCGGCGTGCGCATCCGCTAACAAACGTAAGTTTTGGTAGCGGGAGTTCAATAACTCCCAAGCCGTATCGTACTGGTCGTCCTCCACCCGGAGGTGCTGGATGAGCGACCGCGCTTCACCCTCAAGAGTGGAGAGGAGGTAGGCCATCTTCTGGGCCTTCGACAAATCCTGTCGTGCTACGACCAGGGACTCAAACATATTTTTGTAGGCTACCCACTCCTCCATCCTACCCCCAAAGTGGGACAGCTGAAGGGTGGGGAGCCGACCAGTAACCGCTGGTCCTTCCTGTCTAACAGGTGTGCGAGGGGCTGGTCCGCCAGCCTGTCTCGCCCTTATTGCGGTCACCGCCTCCGCGATATCATCGTGCAGACTCAGGATCTGGTCCATGTCCGCCATGTGACCTGCGTAGGCCTCCGGGGCAAGTTCGGCTTCGGTAAGCACCACCATGGCCGCTTCCGCGCTAATCAATCGTGAGTGGAGGTGATCCGCTCTTAGCAGTATGGCGCCCTCCCTGTCCTTCCGGGACAGGAGTCCTCCGGCCGTCACAAACCATCTCAATTCGTTGGCGAGTGTCGCCCTAGCATTGGAGGCCTTCGCCATCGCGTCAAGTCACAAACAAAAAATAACAAAAGGTAAATAAAAAACAACAAAATCAAGCAACTACACGAAGAACCGCGGTAGGTATGAGAATGGCACAAACCCGGAACGCACGGTACAAACCGCAAACAAATACAAAAAAGGTTACAAATATTCTTATACAAACAAACTAAGAAAAATCTAATAATTTTTACAAACAATTAATTATTTTTTTTTACAAACGAACAAATAGAGGGTAGATAAACTACGCTCTGCTACCAGAAAATGTGCAGAGCAACTACGCTCTGCTGCCAGAAAATGTGGCAGAGAGAATCCGGACAAACGAAGCGGCGGGAAGAATTCTGTACCGGAACTTCACCGGGAAAAAACCACCGGTAAAAATAAGTACCGGGAAAAAATCTCCACGCGGCACCACGGTTGCCCGACTAAAACCTAACTAACTTAACGCAGTCTGCTACCACCGTAGCTTATGAAGGGAGCTACAGGGCCCTATATGATAACCTATAAATTAACTACAATTGAACACTTACCAAATTAAATCTTCTTTCTCTTCGGATCCAAACTTGAGTGTCTTCGGGAAGGGGGAATTCCTAATCACCCTACCTAACCCTTGAGATCTCAATTCCCCAGAACAACTAAATAGATTTCTTCCCGTAGTTTCACTCGGGAACAGCCAGATGTGAACAGCCAGCCACGTTTCACCTCTCACAAGAAAAAGTCACAATAACAGAGTTTTTCACAAACACAAATTCAATAGTTATTTAACAAACAGGAAATTCACAGTTATCACTCAAACTAAACAACAAGCAAAAGACGCGAGACCGCTCCGCGTATTAAAATCAAACCGATATCGCCCTGGACAATGCAATGGCGGACCACACGCGACGCCATCCACGCTAGCAGTGTGAGAACCCCAAAACGCCTGGCGGCGATAACAGGAAACGCCTGCGTTTAGTTTTACCCAATATATTACAAACATCGATAGTTGCTACACGTATTCTTATTATGTTTCGTCGCTTCATTCTTCAGATATATATGTAGTATTAACCAGGTAGTTTCCTTAATTTGCTAGGCAACGTCGCACGAATATTCAGAGATAAATAAAATATTTTCTCAATTAAAAGTATTTTTCTTGACTTCCGGCTACCCTACTCATTTGTAGCCGCCATACTTGTCTTCATTCCTTTTTCGTGCGTGGCAGCGTTAGCACATCTCCGTTATTATATCGTTACATTACAATGTCCGTACAAACGAATAGTGAAAAAATCGAGAGATATAAAAGGAAAATTCAAAAATTAGAAATAGAAAGTGTTAAAAATAAACGACGTAGACGTTGTGTAGTGTATTCGGATGATTCGAATGACGAACAAGGTAAGCAAATTTTACTTCTTTTTCTATCTACCTTCATTAAAATAATTTTTATACTTACATCATGATTAACTGCGAGTTAATTGCGATTTATGTACAAAAGTATAATATTTATTTAAATCGGGGTTCACCGCGAGTGAACTGCGATAACGGAACAAACTGCGAGTTTATTCCGATTTAACTATGACAAAGCATAATTTATGTACAAAACGTACAAAATGCATTTCATATAAGTAATGTAGATCGAAGTTCACTGCGAGTGAACTGCGATAGCGGAATTAACTACGAGTTAATTTCGGTTTTTAAACGTAACTAAAAATTGTTGTACCTAGCATTATTTCACGAAATAATGTTATTCTTAAGCACTTACCCTGGACAATGTCCTTGTTATAGATGGTCATCAGTCTGATTCGTTACAACCGCCGTCAACAAATAATATTATCCAGACTCCTGACGAAACCGATCATCAACCAAAGGTTTCTGAAGATACCGTCGCTGCACCTTCATTAGACCCTGTTCTGTTAGCCGCGCTAGGAGAACCCTCTTCTGATACGCCGGAGTTTGGACCAGATATTCATGATACCTTAGCTAATATGTGGCAACCTTTGTTGAAGAAAGGGCTAACAAAGGATAATAAGGAGAAGTTGTTAAAACAACATTTAATTCCTAATAACTGCAAGTTATTACAAGCTCCTAAATTGAATGCAGAGATTTCTTCTGCCGTATCGGAAGTTGTTCGCGGTCGAGACAAAAAATACGTTGCTGTGCAACAACAACTTGGACAGGGGATCGCAGCAGTCAATCGGGGCATGGAAATCTTGCTCAAAGGCGACGACAAAATCCAATCGCTCGCATATCTTAGTGACGCAAGTCGTATCCTGTCGGACTTACATAACTTTTTTACCAAAGTTAGGGTAAAATTAGTAACTCCAAGCCTTGACAAAAACTTTCTCCATGTTATTCAAGATGCTGAAAGGGACGAATATTTATTCGGTAATACTTTATCTGAAAAAATTAAGGCTAGTAAAGCCATAGAAAAACAAGGCCAACAAATTAAAAAGACCTCAAGTTCCTCGAGGCCTAACACCTCAAATACAACAAATGCCCGGCCCTCCTCGTCTCAGGGAAACTGGTCCGAGCCTCCTCGCTACTCGTCGAACAAGGGGGGGCGGGGAGGCAGTCGGAAGACGAATCCCTCGCCAGCGACCCGGCGCCCGTACCACAGCACTGCGGCTCAAACCAAATCAACGACGCAGAGCAAAACGCGTGCCCAAACACAGCAGTAACTCAGGTACACGCTGGTCGCCTTATATATTTTTACGATTGCTGGTCAAAAATTACAAATAATTCTACGATCTTATCGTGGATTAAAGACGGTCTTTCAATACCACTATCTAATTATGTACGTCAGGTCACAACACCGCAATTACAGTGCGCGAAGCATTAAATAAGCTACTCGATTTAGGAGCTATTAAAAAATGTCACCCAAGAAAAGATCAGTATATTTCTCGAACTTTCCTAGTTCCTAAGGCAAATGGTAGTAAACGTTTCATTTTAAATCTTAAATCGTTCAACAAATTTGTTCAGAAGAGTCATTTTAAGATGGAGGACTACCGAACTGCCTCCAAGCTTATACCTCATAATGGTTTCTTAGCAACCATAGATTTAAAAGAAGCATACTTACTTATGCCTATTCGTGAGACAGATCGTAAGTACCTCAGATTTCAGTTCAAGGACTTTAACTCCAAAGAAACTGAAACTTATGAGTTTACAGCCATGCCTTACGGACTATCAGTCGCTCCAAAAGTATTCACTAAAGTCATGCGAGAGGTTGTAACACATTTGAGAAGCCGAGGCTTCAAATCTGTAGTATATCTTGATGATATCTGCTGTATAGGTGATACCTATGAGGAATGTGTAGATAACGTAAACGAAACTATTAAAATATTAGAATGTCTAGGTTTTATTGTCAATTATGAGAAAAGTGTGTTACAACCATCACAAGAATGTAAATTTTTAGGATTTAATTTTGACTCCCGAGATTTATCCATGTCCTTACCACTAGATAAACGTAACAAAATTTACCATTTGATACAAAAATTCATCAAATTACCTCGATGCAATATACGGGAATATGCTCAACTAATTGGTGTTCTTATCTCTGCCTGTCCAGCCACCAACTATGGTTGGCTCTATACAAAATTATTGGAAAGGCAAAAATTTTTGGCACTCCAAAGTTGCAATGGGAATTACGAATCAAAAATAAAACTTTCAAATTTTATTCTGGAAGATCTAGTATGGTGGAAGGACCATATTTACTCCACCTCGTCGTTATTGAGAACGGTAGATTTTTTGTTAGAAATCTACACGGATGCATCTGGTACTGGTTGGGGTGCCGTTTGTGGAGACCGCCGCACAGGCGGACAATGGAGGACTACCGAAAAGAATAAACATATCAATTATCTAGAGCTTTTGGCTGTTTTCCTAGGTTTAAAGAGTTTTGCTGTGAATGCATCAAATGGCGTAATTTTGCTACGAGTAGACAATACTACTGCTATTAGTTATGTGAACAGGATGGGGGGTGTTCAGTTCCCCCACCTCAACGAATTAAGCCGAAAAATTTGGCAATAGTGCGAATCGCGTAATATCCTTCTGCACGCGGCTTACGTTAACACTAAAGATAACCGTGCCGACGAAGAATCACGAAAGATTAACCCAGACACAGAGTTCGAGTTGTCAGACAGGGCTTTCCAAACCATTGTAAAGCGATTCGGACAGCCCGATGTTGATCTCTTCGCGACTCGAGCCAATGCCAAATGCGATCTTTTCGTTTCATGGTTTCAGGAACCAGACTCTCTAGCCGTAGATGCCTTTACGATCAATTGGAATTCTCGTTTCTTTTTTGCATTTCCACCATTCGCTTTAATACTAAAGTGCATAAGGAAAATCATTGATGATAAAGCAAAGGGAATTTTTGTCTTTCCCTATTGGCCATCCCAGCCATGGTTTCCACTGCTGCAGGAAATATTAGTATCAGAATTATTGTTTTTTAATCCTAGTAAATCATTGTCAAAATCCCATTTCAGGCGACCCCACCGCCTTCAAAGCAGCCTTACCCTGGCTGCCGCGGTTCTATCAGCACAGCCTTCACCCGACGGGGCGTCCCGTCAGAGGCGATTTCGCTGACTTTAGTGTCGCTCTCGGATAACACTTTAAAACAATACAATGTTTCACTAAAGCTGTGGTGGGCGTTTTGTCATGACAACGCTTTAGATCCTTTAAACACATCAATAACGTCAGTGTTACAATTCTTATCACATGAATTTAATAAGGGCTGCTCATACGGAACCCTAAACAGTCATCGATCAGCATTATCTCTTTTATTAGGATCTGAGATATGCTCGAACGACAGCGTGAAACGACTCCTAAAGGAGCCTACAGGTTAAAACCCAGTGCGCCGAAATACAAGAATACCTGGGACCCACAGTTAGTTCTCGATACAATATCAACGTGGTACCCGAACACTGAATTATCACTTGAAAAAATCACAAAGAAACTTGTGATTTTACTTGCACTCTGTACCGCGCATAGGGTTCAAACATTCTCACTTATTAAACTAGTAGTTCGCCGCGAACTTAGACCTCGCGATTATTACCCGCGTTTTTATTGATATAGGACTCTTATGTATGTACAGTATATGATTGAAAAGTGCTGATTCATTCATTTAAATTTAAGAACATTGTTCTTGTCGTGGAGTGAAAAGTGCTGATGAGCAGGGTAAAATCACAGTTGAAGAAATAGTATAATTTACAATATAAAAAATTGGAGGACCTCTTAACATTATATCAATCAATCATCAAAATATATAAAATCTTGCGTTACGTACTTAGTAACTGACTGACTTACAGACAATGCACAGCCGAAAACGACTGAGCGTACAAAGCTGAAATTTGTTGTTTTTTTTATTGAAAATTTGAGTGCGTTTGACCTCTATCTAGCTCGATGGGAAGCAAAGATGAAGAAAAAGTTTGACAGACAGACAGACGGACAACAAAGTGATCATAAAAGGGTTCCGTTTTTACCTTTTGAGGTACGGAACCCTAAAAATAATCTGAACCCAACTTATTTTCTGCCCTTTTATTGTCTTCAGAGTGGTCATAAAAAAAATAACCTAAACCTAACTTCTTTTACGCCCTGAAAGTGTCTCCGGGTGGTCATAAAAAAAATAACCTGAACCTAACTTCTTTTATGCCCTCAAAGTCTTTCCGGTGGTCATTAAAAAAAATAACCTGAACCCAACTTATTTTCTGACCTCAAGCCTTTTCGGGTGGTCATAAAAATAACCTGAACCCAACTTCTTTTACGCCCTCAATGTCTTTCCGGGTGGTCATTAAAAAAAATAACTTGAACCCAACTTATTTTCTGCCCTCAAGACTTTTCGGGTGGTCCTAAAAAAAATAACCTGAACCTAATTTCTTTTACGCTCTCAAAGTCTTTCCGGGTGGTCATAAAAAAATAACCTGAACCTAACTTGATTCCTGTCAATAATAATATTTTTTGTTTTTTTGTAAATATCTTTTATTAAATAAATATCTTATAGTTTTGGTAAATAATATTTTTCAAACGATGTATTTGCAATAAGATATTTAGTCTAACGTTGTTTTACCAATTGAAGATTTTGTTAAATAATTTGTTTGGTAAATGATAATTTGAAAAAATCAATATTTGTCTAGTAATTAGTTTGTTTGTTATCAGAAATGAGGAGATCCGTAGGAGAACTAAAGTAACCGATATAGCCCGCAGAATCGCCAAACTTAAGTGGCAGTGGGCGGGGCACATAGCTCGCAGAACAGATAGCCGTTGGGGCAGAAAAGTTCTCGAGTGGCGACCACGAACCGGAAAACGTAGTGTTGGCAGGCCTCCCACTCGGTGGACCGACGACCTGGTGAAGGTCGCGGGTTGCGCATGGATGCGGGCAGCGCAGGACCGGTCGTTGTGGAAATCCTTGGGGGAGGCCTTTGTCCAGCAGTGGACGTCTTTCGGCTGAGAGAAGAAGAAGAGAAGAATTAGTTTGTAAAATAATCATTTTTGAAAAGGATGAGTTTGTCAAAGCATATGTTTTTCAAATATGTAGTATTACAAACGTTGCTTATAAAATTATTGTTTTTTAAATACATAATAATAATAATAATAATTTGTAATATGAGGGTGTACCATTTTCTTTTATGTAAGTTTTATTTTTACCAAACGACTAACGAGACGAACGACCAAACAAACAACAACCGAAATTTACCACCACAAGACTTTACTATGAAAAACGGTAGGTTCTTTTGAAATTTGAAAAAATCTAGTCTGATGTAGAAATTAATGAAACTGTTCAGCGCCATCTAGTGAACTATTACGAACTAAAATGGCAATATTTAAAACAAAAAAATCGATTTATTAGCTTATATGTGTATGTTTGTTTGTTCGATGATAACTCAAGTAATTTTGATCGGAGCTTCATGAAATTTGGTAAGCATATGGCTAATAGAACTTTTGAGGTCGAACATAAGCCAAATCGGTCAAGGTGTTGCTGAAATCGGTCAAGGAGTTGCTGAAATTTATTATTCGCGAGTATACAGTTTGGGGGCGAACTACTAGTTTACAAATCATCTACAAAGTCTACAACCACTGCTTAGATTTCGACTTTTTTAACATAATTCAGTTCTCTAAGTAAAATCTAGATGGCGCTATCCAAAGTTAGAACACGCTATGGTTTCGTTTGCTACATAATCGCGGACATTTTTATTAATATTTCAAAAACTACTGAACCGATTTTGATGCCCAACGAACTTGAAAATTCTATTGATATTTTCTACATGCCTACCAAATTTCATCAAAATCGGACCATCGGTTCGGCAGTTATCGCGGTACAAACATACATACATACATACATACATACATACAAACAATGTGTTTCGCCCCCAACTCGATTTAGAGACCTTCGCTCGCTTCGCTCGCTCGGTCAATTAGAAAATATTCATTTTTCAGATAATCATATTAAAATTTCAATACCTGATTTAATTAAAACTTCTGCACCCGGTCGTGAGCAGCCCATATTAAATTTACCATATTTTCGTGAAAACTCAAACATATGCCCTGCCTCAGTTCTCAATGATTACATTTTGGTAACACAAAATAAGAGAACCGAGCGTCAGGGTACACTCTTGTTGACATACAAACCGCCCCACCGAGCAGCCACAAGTCAGACTATAAGTCGGTGGATAAAGGCAGTGTTATCCGAGAGCGGTGTGGACATGACGATATTCAGCGCCCACAGCACACGCCACGCAGCCACCTCGGCTGCCAGCGCGGCCGGCGTCTCCATAGAGCAGATCCGTAAGGCCGCCGGGTGGACACCTAGATCTAAAACCTTTGCAAGATTTTATCATAGGCCATTATCCGACGATAACGAAATTTTTGCAAAGAGAGTGTGTTTCCCTCTTCATATAACAGATTGATTGGCTAAACTATACTATTACCTCTCTCTCTCTCAGCCTAATGACGTCCACTGCTGGACAAAGGCCTCCCCAAGGATTTTATCCGTGGGGGGTTTTACTATTACCTAGTAAATGTGATTTTACTTCATTTAATTACATGTCAAAAATTATCCTGTTATGATTAATTTTGAGTTATAAAACTTTATATTTGTGCTTAAATAAACTAGTTGTTCGCCGCGAACTTAGACCTCGCGATTATTATTTTAAAATATCTCAAAAACGGCTGAACCGATTTTGTTGCGCAACGAACTTAAAAATTCTATGGATAGTTGCTGCACGTATTCTTAATATCATCGAAATTAATTCAACGGTTCGAGAGTTATCGCGGAACAAACATACATACATACATACATACATACTTACATACATACATACAAACAATGTTGTTTTCGCCCCAACTTGAATTATAGCCCTCGCTCGCTTCGCTCGCTCGGTCAATAAATAAATAAAATGACGTAATTTTATTTACATAACAGAAAGCAAAACTTTTTGGCTCTAAAACTCTACCTGGTTAATACTACATATATATATCTGAAGAATGAAGCGACGAAACATAATAGGTGATCAAACGAACTTCTAGAAGTGAAGTTCGATCATTATTATGTGAGTCGCTTCATTCGAAGATATATCAGGACCCTCCTCTCCCTCATTTTTTCTGAACTAAAACTTCTGAAAATCCTCTTAAGTTTTGCTTCCGCCTCAAAAGGAATGAAGACAAGTATGGCGGCTACAAATGAGTAGGGTAGCCGGAAGTCAAGAAAAATACTTTTAATTGAGAAAATATTTTATTTATCTCTGAATATTCGTGCGACGTTGCCTAGCAAATTAAGGAAACTACCTGGTTAATACTACATATATATCTTCGAATGAAGCGACTCACATAATAATGATCGAACTTCACTTCTAGAAGTTCGTTTGATCACCTAATATCATCGATATAAATTCAACGGTTCGAGAGTTATCACGGAACAAATAAACATATATACATATATAAAAACAATGTGTTTTCGCCCTAACTTGAATATAGCCCTCGCTTGGTCAATAAAATATAGTATTGAGTTAGTATCAACCATAGCGCATGGATGCGGGCAGCGCAGGACCGGTCGTTGTGGAAATCCTTGGGGAGGCCTTTGTCCAGCAGTGGACGTCTTTCGGCTGAGAGAGAGATTGAGTTAGAATCCCATACCACAAGTCCCGAACTTACTTTGTGGCTAACTCAATCTGTGTGATTTATCCGTATATTTTTATTTGTTTTTATTTAATTTTGTCCGCCAGGTGGCGCTACCACGACAACCTCCAAGCACTAAACGGCAGCATGAACTGGCAGGAAGACTACCTCGCCTTCAGCCTGTTAGCTGACTACCTGTTTAAGACCAATGAGTTCTTCGGAGAAATCAACGCAGTGGTCAACTCGACCATACCCACTTTACCCCGAGCGGCGGCCATAGCGAAACACAGGGTTGTGTGGAAGAAGAGTGCGGATACGTTGCTTAGTTTTCAGGTAGGGTCATAAAAGTAAGCAAAAGTTTAAGTTTAAGCACTATTGAGTAAGCATTGGGACATGTTCATTCGATTATATGTGTGTATTTAGTTAGACTAATCGACTTAGAAGATTTAGAGGTTTTAATCGGTTTAATTTGCCTGTATAATGCAAATCTCTGTTTTAACCGAAGTTATAGTTTCTGCAAAATAAAGTCACTATAATAATCAGGTTATAAAATATCACTTTCATATACTTTGTAATTCTAGAAAATATCAAGGTCCATCATGCCACCGTTTCCAATGCGTCTAATCTTTCGGTCTAACGGAGAAAAGCGAGTGAATGAAATGAAAATGAAAACGATTTTATTTAAATAGTCTAAAAAAATAGTAGATTTTACAACAAGTGCACAAAACGAATCATTTTTATCCGAGACTTTTAGCAGCCCGAGCCGAAGGCGAGGGCTGATAGTAATGTCGAGGATAAAAATCGTTTTGTGGACGAGTTATAAACTCTGCTTTTCACTTCGATTGCGAGGAAATAAAACAGTAAACGCACGAAAAAACAAGATCTGTTTCCCGCCGCTTAATTTTTTTTACATCTCACGACATTGATATTATGCTTCGGCTGCAGACCTATACAGCCTACTATTAAATTAATTTTACAATAATAATTTTCTTTTATTAATTAAATAATTTTAATATCATTTATGTCTTAAAAAACACATAAGGCAAATAACTTAAAGTAAATATTATAAAATAACAAATTCTATCTATGAACTTCTTATTGTGTTTGGCTGTATGGCTCATTCTCTTTGCCTTAATATAGATACATTTATGAGTAGATACATTAATGCCCTTGTGCACAAAATTCGATTTTGTGCAGCCTATATCCTGCACAAATAAGCACTTTCTGAGCATGAGAAGTGAAATAGCACTTTTATATCGTCCTATACTTGTGTTTTAGTTAGTTGACGTCAGAAAATAGCTAAGGTTACTACGCCTCTAAAGCGCAAGTGGAGAAGAGGCGGCGCAACAAACCCCACTGCTGTTTTTTCTCCAAAGACGTCACTTTACAACATGTCTTACAATTAAAGAACTATACCTTGATTCCATACCTATGATATTAAACGTTCATTCCAGTACAACGACGAAGGCCTGCTGATGATAAACTCATCATGGACGCTGGACCGCGGCCGCACTGAGAACAACGTCACCGGGAGAGTCACTCTGATTTCTCCGTTCCAGGTGAGAAATATCATCATCAACTTATCTACCTATTTTGGTTGAAGTTATATTATTGCTTAATTACACGACTGACCAAAAAAGGAGTGTTATGTTTTCAGGGTTCATGTATGTAATTTTATGTAAGTTTCTTATTCCACCATAAGTCCTGAACGGCTTAACAGATTTTAATGTGAGAGGTATTTAGATTCTTTGCATTCCTCCGAGTGACATATATGTGAGTTGTCAGTCGTGTTTTATTTTTATTTTTTTAATAATTAGCTTGTTTTTCTTTTGTACCAATAACAAGGACATTATCCAGATTTGGGTACCCTGGTGTTCTGTGACACAGACACTCCCTACATCAGGCACCAGTCTCCAACATGATGCGATCGTAACAATAATCTATTACATATGTTACATATATATACATATGTTAGAACTAAATGTACTCGAAGACAAACATTACATTATTTATATTAATATATATTTCTACTTTTTTAACTACATACAGTCACACCTCGGACACTCCATACAATGCTCGCAAATTAATTACCTATTACTACTACTTATGCAAATTACATTTTTACACGCGCAAATGTGTCCGTGAAATTTAGTAGGGCTGCTTTTATCGTGGTTATCAAACAAAACTATCCTACTAATGTTTTAAATGCGAAAGTTTGGATGTGAGTTTGTGAGTCTGTGAGGATGTTTGTTACTAAATGAAGCAAAATCTACCAAACAGATTTCGATGAAATTTGGTATACGTGTAGAAAAATACCGGGAATAGCACATAGGGTACTTTTTATCCCGAAATCCCACGGGAGCGAAGCCCCGGGGCGCGGCTAGTATCTAAATAAGCCCGCTATCCAGCGATGCGTGGCCTCCGAATCTCACGCCTCTTGGCTCTGTTTACCCCGTTAAGGATGAGACGTGATATTTTATTTATTGTTATATGCACAGGGCTACACAAACGGATTCTTGCGCACAGAATTTGTGTTCGGACACAAGCGGAACATAAAAGGCATATCATACGTTAAATTGGAAGAAAAGGTTCTCAAGATTTATGTTGATGGTAAGTCAAATAAAATGCATCGAGTTAGGTTGGGTTACACCAAAATTGAAGTTTTTATTTATTTAATTAATTATTCAAACTTTATTGCACAAATTATAAAAATTATGTACAAAGTAAGTAAGTGTAAGTTTTTGTTAAGGTTAATGTCAAAGTTCTCGTTACGTTTACTTTTGTCGTACTATTTCACAACTATACATTTCATATTTGCCTATACTTTACAGTACTTACAGTGGTGTTACTTCAACAGTAACAATAGTTACTGTCAAAGTAAGATGGTGCAACCCAGCCTTAAATTGTAGGAACTATTTCTTTCGTACGTTTAGTCGTATTTTTTATTTTAATCTGTATGTATAAAATTGCTTAACTGACTGATTAGTATAACAACGCAGAGGCAAAATTATCCTTTTTAAGGACCCATATAAAAAGAGTTATGGGTACACAACGGTACGGAAAAAAAAAACTTGTCGACCCACCAGGGGGTCATACTGGTGGGACCACGGGTAAAACTTCTGAGTCAGAGTACCTGTCATCAGCAAACATGTAAGAAGTTAGTGATAAGTGTAGAAGCGGGAGAGATCTGTAAGGATCGTTACATGTGGAAAACTGTAATAGGGGGACCGGACAACTTAATTTTGATGCTTCTTTGAAATATCTCACATTAATAGAATCATCCGTAAAAGAATCCCCTTCGGCCACTTTCAAAACCAGAGTTTCGAAACTAGTTTCGAATAAAGAATAATATTCCTTTAACCGAAACTAAAATAGTATCCGAATAATAATAAAAATTCTGTTTTCAAAACTCGTTACCAATTAAGAAAAAAAAATTCTGTTTCCGAAACCGGGTTTTTTCGAAATCTATAACCAAGTTATAGCAAAAAACAATTCACATTTTTAAAAGCGATGTTTAGACGATACCAAAACGCCCCTAACTAAACGTACATTAATATGACGTCATGCGTAGAAAATGGACTTTCCCTAAAAGTTTGAACTCGAATAAATTAGCTCTAGAGAATAAACTCGTGCTGAAAAGTCGCAAATGTATTCTTCCATAAAATTATGTATTTTTAACAATTCTCATACCTTGTCCCTATTTTGTGCAATAAAATTTAATATCTTACTAATATTATAAATGCGAAAATTTGGAAGTGAATTTGTAAGTTTGTGAGAATGTTTGTTACTCATTCACGCAAAATCTACTGGACGAATTTCGATGAAATTTGGTATACGAAATAGAAAAATACCGGGAATAGCACATAGGGTACTTTTTATCTTGAAATTCTCATGAAAGCTAAGCCCCGGGGCGTGACTAGTAGAAATAATAATAAAAGGATTAGGATTAGTATAATTTCAATGTATTTTTTCAGGCTACATGCGTCGCATAACCAACTGTATGCTCGTGGTAAACGTTACGCGACCCGAGAGTGACGTCACGCCGACCACGGCCCGCTTCGGCTTCGTAGAGAGAGACAGACATCTCGTGGCGATGCTGGCCACGCCCAACTCTACTACTGGTGAGTACATCGACCGAGAGTGACGTCACGCTTCGTAGAGAGAGACAGACATCTCGTGGCGATGCTGGCCACGCCCAACTCTACTACTGGTGAGTACATCGACCGAGAGTGACGTCACGCTTCGTAGAGAGAGACAGACATCTCGTGGCGATGCTGGCCACGCCCAACTCTACTACTGGTGAGTACATCGACCGAGAGTGACGTCACGCTTCGTAGAGAGAGACAGACATCTCGTGGCGATGCTGGCCACGCCCAACTCTACTACTGGTGAGTACATCGACCGAGAGTGACGTCACGCTTCGTAGAGAGAGACAGACATCTCGTGGCGATGCTGGCCACGCCCAACTCTACTACTGGTGAGTACATCGACCGAGAGTGACGTCACGCTTCGTAGAGAGAGACAGACATCTCGTGGCGATGCTGGCCACGCCCAACTCTACTACTGGTGAGTACATCGACCGAGAGTGACGTCACGCTTCGTAGAGAGAGACAGACATCTCGTGGCGATGCTGGCCACGCCCAACTCTACTACTGAGTGTCTAAAACGGCCACTTTGGTGAATTCGGAATATGATCCATTTCTCATTTCATAAATATTTAAAAATGAACTTTATGATACTACATAAAAGGTTCATTTTTGAATATTTAGGAAACGAGAAATGAATCATATTCTGATTCGTCAAAATGGCCTTTTAGACCCCCTGGTGAGTACATCGACCGAGAATGACGTCACCCGACCTCGGCCCGCTTCGGCTTCGTAGAGAGAGACAGACTCCTGTCATATGGTACAACGCTGTCAATGTCGATGTGTTAAATTCAAATAACAGTATTGTACCATGACATGACTATACTCACTCAACAAGTGATCGATGACCATAAACGACCATCATAAACGGTTCTCTAAACGGTGTTTTTGTATAAAAACGCCGCGGTGACGAAATGACTATTGATAGTTTTAAACCAAATTGTACGATTATGATATTACAAAGACAATAAATAAAAATCTATTCAAAATATTTTTTTTCGCAGGTATCGAAGTGCTACTAAAACTTGGAACTTTCCAAGATTTCCACGTATTCGGCCACATCGCTCTCCCCATACAGTACCTCAACAGAGCCATGCTCACCGCCAAACGAGCTTCCGAAGAGGTATATACATTATCTTATCTTAAAACGCGAGGTCCGGTAGCTTTCCATTTGCTGGAGAATGATGGAGAAAGCTCAAACGCTTCTAATCTATTATGTTTCACAAATAAATATTTATATTCTTCCAACAGCTAGATTTCCGAGTGGGTTGGGGCAGTATGGACTTCGGCTTCACTGGCATTTGGCACTATCAGTCGCCCATCAACTTTGTATATGTATACAAGTTGTATACACCGCTCGAGGGCTTTGAAGAGAATGGTCTGGTGTTGAAGAATGTGTACGGTAATGGACTGGATTTGGAGCTGTCTGTAAGACTGTCTAAACATAAGGTAAGATATTACTTGATTTTGTCCAAGGCTTTTAAAATTGTAATTAATAAAGTTGATACGTAGGAGTAACTACTACGTCGTAAAACAAAGAATAATTTATAGAATAGTAATTTTAGATTTTATTTAAGTTATTGAATAGGAATATTTCATGATTTTATTATAATTTACTTTTGTACTTTTATTTAAATAACTAGGCTCGCCTAGACTTGGCCTCACTCGCGTATCATCAAATTCGTTTTTCATCACCTTTATAGGGGTAGAATTTCGAAAATTATTTTCTTAGTGCTCACTTACGCTATAAAACGAACCTCTCTGCATAATTTAAAGTTTATTTATACGTTCAGCGGTTTTTCTCTCAGCTTCAACCGCATAAATTTCGTTTTTCAACTCCTCAGAATTAGAATTTCCAATTTTTTTTTTTTAATTACCTACCCAAATTTCAAAGGTCCTACTTTTAGCGGCTACTGCCTGACTAGTCATTAAGCTTCCAATTTTATATACAGTTTCTATTCTACTAATATTATAAGGTGAAAGTTTTAATGTGAGTTTATGGGGATGTTTGTTACTCAATCACGCAAAATCTACTGAACGATTTTCGATAAAATTTCGTACACAGATAGAAAAATACCGGGAATAGCACATAGGGTACTTTTTATCCCGAAATTTCCACGGGAGCGAAGCCCCGGGACACGGCTTGTATATAATAGGGAACATAACTGCAATGTGTAACAGAGTATTTTGACAATGACAAGTTTTTCGTTATTTGGTAACATTCCAAATTATACTACAAAGGGTGTATGCCTAAGAGCTACGAAACATTGAAATATGAATATACTAGAGAGCACTGACGTGACACTGACGTCCTTAACGTGAAGTACGATCCCATCCGGAAGAAAGCATGAAACTTGGCATGAATGTAAGCTACAGTCATGCCAAGTTTCATGCTTTCTTCCGGATGGGACTATAAAATCGATTTTGTTAGAACAAGGAGCCGTTCTATTATAGCCTATGTGGTTTCAAATTAATTTTAGCCATTTTTCATAAACAAACCAAAATTACCTTTCAGTTCGGCATAGCAATCCTGCTAGTAGACTCGGGCAAGGGCCTACTGGACGTGCTACAAGACCAGTTCAGACACAATGTGACTCTCAACGGAGACATGTTCCTGGAAAACTTCGATACTAAAGCTAGTGTTATCCTGGACACGATATACTATCCTACCATCACTTTCCATGCTCATCTTATGAAGGTATGGCATTTATTCTATTAGTTTCATTTTTGACTAACGTTGTGACGTTCAAATTAATTGTAACCTAATGAGCAATCTTTTGTACGTTCACTAGTGGGCGCTACTGGCAAGCGTGGTCCTGTCATGGTGCAACACTGACATTTGAATTTGACACATTGACATTGACTGCGTTGTACCATCTGACAGCTAGATGTCTGCACCTCGTAAGTGCTGACATCTGGTAGATTATGAGAATGCGATAGCCCCCATTGTCATACAAAGTTTTTAAATATTATAATATTACAGATGTATGTTTATATGTAGTATGTGTGTGTGTATGTAGTAGATTATGATACAAGTGTGCTATGTTGGTCATTACAATATGCCGACATGTTCCTGGAAAACTAGATACTATGTGACCTTTTACTATGTGACATGGTTTTAGAGAACTTGGAATTTTAACTAACGATGTGACACCTAAACAACAACATGTATGTACGATGTAACAACTCCGACATTTTCTTTTCAGTTTGTAGGTATCGATGAAGAAGATATTTTGGAAGTCAACGCTACGCTGCATCTACCACAAGGGCCTATTATTTTGACTGACGTATTCATTTTGGAGGTAAGTAAGAATCCGGATAGTATGTTTGTTTGCTGGCCTTACAGATTTTTTGAAATATTATTGGAATAATATTCATTTTTCATTTTTACACGACTGACCAAAAAATAAGTGTTATGTTTTCAGGGTTCATGTATGTAAGTAAGTATCCCTTCGGCCACTTTCGAAACCAGAGTTTCGAAACTAGTTTCGAATAAAAAATAAAATTCCTTTAACCGAAACTAGTTTCCAAATGTATATAAGTTTCTTTATTCCACCATAAGTCCTGAACAGCTTAACAGATTTTGATGTGAGAGGTATTGTTAGATTCCTTGCATTCCTCGTGTTTTTTATTTTTAAATAATTAGCTTGTTTAAAATGAGTATATATCTTATTAAATTATGACGCTAAAAGTAAAGAATTTAAATATAACTGGAAACTAAATATAATATTTTATTGGATAAATGTAATGTATGAGTGGGACATTTGCTGTACAAAAATTTATAAGGTAGTAGAATAAATGGCTTTTTTATTTTTATTTTATTTTTTATTATTTATATTTTAATAATTCGGTCATAAAATGTAAAAATAAATGTGCCAAAAAATGTATTATTTTTTATTTCAGACGTACACAGAAATGAGAAATACACTAAACCTAATGACGCCGTTCCCAGCTGTCAAAGAGCTAAAGTCTATATACACTGTGGACATCATACTGGGCGAGAAAATCAACGTGTCGTGCCTAGTCTTAATGTATAATGGTACTTATTGGCACGAGGTAAGTACACGAAGCAAACAGTTGAAATAAAATGTAACTTGGCAAAATTAGCAGGAAAAGATATGTTTCATCGTCTTACTACAAAATTGTATGCGGGCAGCGCAGGACCGGTCGTTATGGAAATCCTTGAGGGAGGCCTTTGTCCAGCAGTGGACGTCTTTTGGCTGAAAGAGATAGAGAGACTACAAAATTACACTGTTGTTTAAATGATACGCCATTTGGATGACAACTGACAACTGCTTTATTGATCTTATATAAGTGTTGCCAGCTACAAAACAGTCTTACCAACTATAAAGTACACCACAGACACTAACTAAACTCATTACCTGTCCCAAATGAAAATATACCAACAACTAGAAAATGTAATTTTAACACGTGTATCATAAAATGGGCAGATAATGCGTTTAACAATGAATATCGTATTTACGCTTACTAGTTGGCGCTACTGGCGAGTATGGTCATGTCAATGGTACAATACTGTCATTTGAATTCGACACATCGACATTGACAGCGTTGTACCATCTGACAAATGTCTATCCTTACTCGAAAGTGCAGACATCTAGTGGAATATTTGAATGCAATAGCCCTCATTAACTTTAGAAATATGTAGTTGTGTAGTAAGACTGTATATTTTCATACATACATACTTATTATCACGTCTTATTCCCGTGTGGTAGGCAGAGACTAGCAATTTACACTTGCCACGATCCTTACAGATCTCTCTCGCTTCCTCTCACTCATTACTCTCTGGTATATTTTCACCTACAATTTTATAGGTGTCCTACAAAATCTTCTACGAATACGAAACCGGCGAAGACGACACATACAAAGCATACATCGCTTCTGTTGGTATCGTGACTCCATTGGCAGTGTTGCCAGCTTTGGAATCCAAAATATCCGCTAGATTGGAAGACGCTTTGTGGAAAATGGCCGCTGATATCTCTATGCCTTCCTTTACTGTTACTGCCGTGGCCAGATTAGAGGTAAGTTTATTATATTTGAAGAGTAACTTAACTATGTTGCTTGTTTTGAAGGTTAGAAACAGTGTCTGTAAAACAGCCCGTGTCATGGAATGGTATGTGTCGGTAAAGTGGTACATAAATCACACCTGTTGTTTTAAATATGTCGGAGTAGAGCTATAATCTTACACATTTATATCTTTCATTTCACTAGAACAACTTCGCCATTTGATCAAATCACTGATTTATTTTATTTTATTTATTTAGGTATACACAAAAGAACACAATCTAAAAAAAATCACACAGTACATATTTTATATAGGTTAAATGTGAAATGACATTACAAAGTTATTATTAGAACATCCTGCATGATTTTTCCATATTCTTGGTTCTATTATTTCTCTGCAACATCTATCCATGATGTAAAAATATAAATTTTCTTATCATTTTCTTGTACTTATTTCAAATAGTGTTTAGGGAATATCTAGAAATTTACGATTGAACAGTATAATTTGAATAATAATATGTAATCAATGTAATATCTTGACATCTGACATAAATGAAATTTAATTAATCCTACTGCCTTCCTCTAATATTATAAATGCGAAAGTTTGAATAAGTGGAGTTTGTGAGGATGTTTGTTACTCAATCACGCAAATTCTACTGGACGGATTTCGATAAAATTTAGTATCATCATCAGGGGGTGCCATCTTCAAGATGAAGTTTGGAGGCCAGCATGCGGTATCTCTCCCGGTCATTAGCGGCCCGTTTAAGACTCCAAAACTTAAGTCCTGTCCAGGTCGTGATGTCGTCCATCCACTTCCTCCGCGGTCAAAAAAATTTAGTATACGGGTAGAAAAACATCGGAAATAGCACATAGGGTACTTTTTATCCCGAAATTCCCACGGGAGCGAAGCCCCGGGACGCGGCTAGTTTTTAATATTTTTTTTCTAACAGTTAGATGACCCATTCGTCGAAACGGCCGGCAGTTTGAACCTGACGTCTCCATTCCTCGACGACTACTGCATCAAGATAGAGTTTAAAAAGGACTTCTCTGACAGTGAGAGCGTCATATCTGGTGGCGTACACATTATACAAGGGATCCATGATAACTATGTAAGTGTATCATTAAAACTGACGTTAAATAAAGTTACACTACATTAAAACCGGGTCGCTCACGTGCTTATTATATCAGGACGGCTGACTATAGTTTCCGACTCATCAGGAGTCCATTTTAAAGGCAAATGCAGGATACGCGGTACAAGTGACCTGTTTTCAATGTATCTATGTGAGTTTTTAAAGCGAGAAACTGTGAGAAACTACACTAAATTACTTAAAATTGCACAAAAACTACGCTCAAATTACTCACAAATATTACTAAAACTTAAAAAATCTGCACAAAACTAAGTGTAACCTACTCCAAATGCAGTGCAAAAAATAATCTAACTGAATAATGCAAAATTCAATTTAAACACTCATAATTTACCGTTTTTATAGTTAAGAATAAGATGTTGCATGAAAATAACATAGATGTATTGCTCTTGCAAGAGACCCATACCAGGGATGAACAGGATCTCTGCAATCGAGGCACCATCTCGGGATACTACATGGCACATGCTATAAACCACGCTCAGTACGGGATTGCCACATATGTCAAGGATGGAATTACTGAAGTCACCACACAGACCTGCCTCAGCGGGCCGGATGTGTACGCCTCTGTAATAATGCTGAATGAACTCTCCATAGTAAACGTTTACAAACCACCCAATTCCAAATGGTCAACAAGCATTCCCGCCTTCCCACACCCCAGCGTATACGCTGGTGATTTTAACAGCCACCGTAACGACTTGGCGTTACAACACAAATGACGCAAATGGTGAAGCTCTCGTACAGTGGGCAGAAAACAACAATCTGCACCTTGCCTTCAATGCCAAAGACAGAGGGTCATTTAGATCGGCCAGATGGAAGCGGGACCGACCCCGATCTAACGTTTACCAGTTGCGATGCTAACAGAGTCCCATTACAGACGGCTCGCAGAATACTCTCCGACTTCCCACATACTCAACATCGACCAGTTCTAATGGAAGTAGGAATTAAGATCCCAATACCAAACTCCATGCCATTACCACGATGGAATTTTAAAAAGGCAAACTGGGCCAGTTTCCGTGCCGATGTTGACGCTGCTGCTAGATGGATACCTCCCAGTGCAAAAAACTACGAACGATTTACTAAACTCATAGTAGCAATGGCGAAAAAGCACGTTCCACGAGGCTACCGAAAATCGTATATCCCATGCTGGTCTAAAGAAAGTGAGGAACTTTACGACAAATACAAGTGTACCGGTAACCAAGAACTAGGTGAAGACCTTCTCAACTCACTCAACGAAGGACGGCGCAATAAGTGGCTTGAAACTGTTGAATCGATGGACTTCAAAACCTCCAGCAGGAAAGCTTGGAGAGTTCTAAACAAACTTTCAGGCTGCACCGGAACACGCTCCCGTTGTGAGTCGGTACCCCTGGCAAACTGATATGTACGGTAGTTTCGAGTCAGTAATAAACTAGCTTCGGTTGAACTCGGTCGTTTCATTATACATCCGCCAAATACTTATCAGTGGCGACGAACGACGGATTCCTACCTACGTGTGGAGAAAATAATAGGACAAAATGCAGTTTTTAGGGAGTTTATCGGCTTTTGACCACCAAAAATGTGAATGGTCGATTTTTAAAAGCCGATTAACACAGTTTTTAAAAGTGAATGACGTTAAAGACGACAATAAAAGTGCAATTTTGATCACGCATTTATCGGATGAGTCCTATCGGTTGTTACGTAATCTGGCGTACCCGGAGGAGATTGAAGCGCTGAGTTATAAGAAGCTGGTGGAGTTGCTCGACAGCCATTTTAAGCCGAAACGCTGTACATTCGCCGATAAAGCTAAGTTTTATGGGGCAACTAGGAAGTCAGGCGAGAAATTAGGAGACTGGGCAGCTAGGATCCGAGGGTTGGCAATCTATTGCGACTTCGGAGCAGCCCTGGAAACGAATCTTACGGATCGTTTTGTCCTTGGTCTGGGTTCGGGGCCCGTGCGCGAGAAGCTTTTTGAACAGAACGCCGCTAAGTTAACTCTGATGCGGGCTTTAGAGATTGCAGAACAGACGGAGAGTGCAAAGGAAGCTAAAACGGCAGTAGCGTCAGCGGATACGGAGGTTGTCATTAAGGAGGAGAAAGTGTTCAAACTATCCAGTGGCAAGGCTCGTGGCAGTAATAGCGGCGGCAGCGACAAAGCGGTCTCGTCTCAGGGCCAGGAAGATGTGCGTTGTGCTGTGTGTGGCATGAAAAATCATGTCACAGAAAAGTGCCGTTATAAAAATTACAAGTGCCAAAAGTGCGGAAAAAAAGGTCATTTAAAGAAAGTTTGTAGTGGAAATAAAAGTTCACGTGTGCGCGTAAATAACATCGGAAGTGATAGCAGTATAACAGAGTCGGATGACGATTGCGAAGAGTGCCAAAATTTTAAAATAAGGTATGTGACTGATAAGCCGTTAAATTTAAATTTAAAATTAGGAAACAAGCCGATAGTTATGGAGCTAGATTCAGGATCTGGCGTGTCTGTTATATCTAATTCTTTGTATAGAAGTATGTTTTCAAAATATAAATTAATAAATTGCAAATTGAAAATGTGTTTATATAACGGTCATAAAATCTCACCGCTCGGTTATTTCCTAATTGAAGCCGATTTTGAAGGCCAAACTAAACAGATTAAAATATTTGTTGTAAATTCTAACGGTCCGCCATTACTTGGCCGAGATTTTATGTCTGCCTTTAGCTTGGTACTTACTACTAGTTTAAATAAAATTTACCATACTGACACCGATGTGAATAAAGTATTAGAATCATATCCTAATTTGTGGAAGGACGAGTTAGGCTGTTTCAACAAATTCAAAGTGCATCTGCAATTGAAAGATGATGCAAATCCAAAATTTTTCAAAGCCCGCACAATACCCTTTGCCTTAAAAGATAAGGTAGAAAAAGAACTCAGAAGATTGGTTAGTTTAGGCATATTATGTCCGGTAAATAACTCTAATTATACAACACCAATTGTACCTGTTTTGAAAGCAGACGGCTCAGTTAAAATAGCAGGTGACTATTCAGTCACATTGAATAGGGATCTGGTAGTTGATAAATATCCTTTACCACGAATCGAGGAAGTGTTTGCTAAATTAGGAGGGGGTGAGCATTACTCAAAAATAGACCTAAAAAATGCTTATAATCAGTTTGTACTCTCTGATGACTCCCAAGAGCTTACTACCATCAATACCCCTAAAGGATTATTTAAATATACTCGCCTTGTGTACGGTCTCGCTAATGCGCCCGCAGTATTTCAAAAATCGATGGAAATATTGTTATCTGGAATAGAAGGTGTCAGCGTCTGGCTGGACGATATATGTCTAACTGCTCCATCAAAAATTATTCATTTACAAAGATTGAAACAAGTATTATCCAGATTAAATGAGGCAGGATTCCGTCTTCAAAAAGATAAGTGTAGTTTTTTTAAAGAGAATGTAACTTACTTAGGATATGTTATAAATAAGCACGGCCTGCGTACGAGTCGTGATAAGGTGAAGGCAATACTAAATGCTCCCGAACCGACGAATGTAACTGAGGTTAAAAGATTTCTGGGTGTTGTTAACTACTATAGGAATTTTATTCCTAATGCTTCTTCTATTATGAGCCCTCTCCACGAGTTGTTGCGTGACGGCGCACGGTGGGAGTGGGGCGAGCGCCAGCGCAGAGCTGTGCGGCGGGTCCGCGCGGAGCTGGCCTCCGAGCGCGTGCTTGCTCACTTCGAGCCGGACGCTCAGCTCGTGTTAGCAGTGGACGCCGGGCCGACGGGGCTCGGCGCCGTGCTGTCTCAGCGCGATGCGGACGGGCATGAGAGACCACTGGCGTTTGGCTCGCGATCGCTTACGGCAAGCGAACGTAATTATAGCCAAATCCAAAAAGAGGCTACCGCGATCATATTTGGTGTCAAACATTTCCACCAATACCTATATGGAAGAAATGATCCCTTTATTTTGAAAACAGATCATAGACCTCTTGTATCAATATTTAATAATAAAACCGGTATTTCCATAACCACGGCGTTGCGTCTGCAAAGATATGCAATAATTTTATCAGCTTATAATTACAATGTTCAATATATTTCTAGCGATAATAATCTGGTTGCTGACTATTTCTCTCGCGCGCCCGTTCCGAGCGCCGAGTGCGATAGTGATAAAGAATACGATGCCTATTGTTCATTAAATTTTTTAGACACAAATCCATCAGCTGTGTTGGCTATGGAAATTAAAACGGCAACTAGTAGTGACAAAACATTACAAACAGTGATTAAATATATGCATATAGGCTGGCCTCGTAAGATAGATTGCAAGTTAATACGTCCTTATTTTTTATGTAGGACAGATTTACAATATGAGAATGGTACCTTATTGCGAGGTCATAAGGTGGTTATTCCGACGTCATTGCGTGTAAGAATGTTAGATGAGTTACATAACACCCACTTAGGGATAGTTAAAATGAAATCCAATGCTCGAAGTAGGATGTGGTGGCCAGGCATAGACGCGGATATTGAAAGATACAGCGGCACGTGCGAGGTATGCGCGAGCCTGCGCCCGGCGCCGCCGCGTGCTGCGCCCGCGCCGTGGACGCGCCCGCCCGGCCCGTGGCAACGTATTCATATCGACTACCTGTCTGTAGGGCAAAGGGTCTATTTGGTAGTGATCGACGCTCATTCGAAGTGGCTAGAATGTTTGCATATGCACACTGGTGTCAGTACTCACGCACTTATTGTTAAGTTAAAGCAAATTTTTTCTGTCTTTGGAATTCCTAATACATTAGTATCGGATAATGATGTTAAAATTAATTCTAAAGAGTTTGTTGAATTTTGCACCAGTAATGGCATTAAATACTTGACATCTCCGATTTATCATCCATGCAGCAATGGCCAAGCTGAAAATTCGGTTCGCACTTGCAAAAAGATGTTGAAAAGTATCCTTAGCGAAAATATGTCTTTAAAAGTTTTGCAGGAGAAATTATTAGGTTATCTTTTTGAATACAGAAACACTGTGCATTGTTCTACGGGACATTCCCCCGCAAAATTAATGTTTGGAAGAGATCTTAGATCCCGATTAGATTTAATTCTTCCAAAAGATAAATGTATGGTAAAATGTACACAGTTGGGCACTAAGAGATATTTTAAAATCTGCGACAGGGTTAGAGTGCGGTGGTATAGTGCCAGAAAAGAATACTGGAGGCTAGGCCGAATAGATAAGGTTATCGGAAATAGGATGTTTAAAATTATTATGGATGGTGATGGTATAACGTGTATCAGACATATAGATCAATTATTGCACTATAAGGGTTTTAAATGTGATAGTTTATGTAGTTCCCAGGAGGATTCTGTCTCTGAGGAACGATCTTTTCAGGATGTACCGCCTGTCTCGATTCATCCACCTATAACGATTCCACCAAGTATCACAAGTGATTGTAACCCTAATCCTGATGAAATGGTATCGGTGGAGGGTGATATGGGCGATCCATCATCAGCGGGGGATGTTAATGTTAATGATGACCCCCATGTCAGGGTACCAGAAAATACCGTGGAGAGTGTGCAATGTACTGATCAGGGTTCAACAGGTGAGATTGTGCCTGTACCTAGTAGTACTTCCGAGCTCGCGACCGCGCAGCCGCCGCCGCCGGCGAGCGTTGCCTCACCGATGATGGAAAAAGGTAGACTATACTGAACTCTTCTTGTAAGTAAATGTAGGTATTTGTTTAATTCAAAAATATATCAGTGTTATTATTGTTAACAGGTTTCAAAAATAAGTGTGGAGGAGTGATATGTACGGTAGTTTCGAGTCAGTAATAAACTAGCTTCGGTTGAACTCGGTCGTTTCATTATACATCCGCCAAATACTTATCATCGCAAACAGAATCGTTGAGGTGTCCCGAGTTAAAGGCCTCAAAAAAGATACCCAAGACATCAAACGCCGCGCTAAACAGGTCAGATCAACTGTTCCAATTGACGACCACCTGTCACGTGAATTCTCCCAAGATGAAATAGACCACGCCTTAAAACAATTACCAACTGGTAAAGCCGCTGGTTTTGACGGAATCTACAATGAATTCTTAAAACAGCTGGGACCACATAGCAGAAAATGGCTTAAAGACTTCTACTCGGGTATTCTCCTAAATAATATACTGCCTCCGAACTTCAATCGATCTAAGATCATTGCTATCTTGAAACCTCAGAAACCAGCCGATGACCCAAAGAGCTATCGCCCTATCGCACTTCTAAGCTGCGTATACAAACTGCTAGAGAGACTGATTTACAGTCGTATCGCTCCGCTAATCGACAGCATAATACCCGTGGAGCAGGCTGGGTTTCGCAGTGGCCGGAACTGTACCGACCAGGTGTTGTCCCTAACTACCCATATTGAAGCAGGTTTTCAAAAGAAGCTCAAGACAGTGGCTGTTCTGATAGACCTGTCAGCAGCGTATGACACCGTTTGGCGGCAGGGATTGGTCTACAAGCTCTTTAAAGCGGTCCCCTGCAAAAGACTCGTGGGGCTAATAAACAACATGCTGAGCAACCGGGAGTTTATTGTCTACCTTGGCAACACAGTAAGTCGCACTAGAAAGCTGAATAATGGTCTACCACAGGGTTCGGTCTTGGCACCCTTATTATTTAATCTCTACATGCATGATATTCCTGAAACAGATAGTCGTAAATTTATTTATGCTGATGATATCGCCATTGCTTCACAGCACGAAACCTTAAAACCCTCAGAGGAAACATTGAACAGAGACCTTGGCGTATTAGACGACTATTTCAAGAAGTGGAGATTAGTGCCAAACGCCACCAAAACAGAAGTTACGACGTTCCACCTGTCTAACCGAATGGCGAAATATGAACCCACAGTAGAGTTCGCTGGATCGAAACTGCAATATAACCCAGCACCAAAATATCTTGGAGTTACCCTTGACCGCAGCCTTACCTACGCCCCGCACATAAACAAACTGTGTAAAAAGCTCCAAACAAGGAACAACATCTTACACAAACTGGCTGGTACTTCTTGGGGAGCTAGCGCCGATGTGCTCCGTACCACAGGTCTGAGCTTGGTGTACTCAACAGCCGAGTACTGTGCGCCAGTCTGGTTAAACAGCGCGCATGTACCTCATGTAGACACTCAGCTGAATCAGACAATGAGATGCATATCCGGGACTATAAGAAGCACACCCCTCCCATGGCTGCCCGTGCTCAGCCATATTGCTCCACCTCACCTCAGAAGGCAACAGACACTGCTCCGTGAAGCTACAAAAATACACAGAAACCCCAACCTGCCGGTACACTATGAGTTTGCCAACCCGCCACCACACCGCCTGAAATCACGGCACCCACCATACCAAACCGCAAGCGATCTCCTCAACACTGAGCTGAACACAGCTAGGAAGTGGGAGCAAGAGTGGAATTCTAACACTCCGAAAACCATGGAGGTCAGCGTAAATCCCGTGAAGAAACCGGTTGGATTCTCACTACCTAGGAATGTATGGTGTCAGCTCAACAGAGCTCGGACTGGATGCGGACGGAGCAATGATTTTATGGCAAAGTGTGGGTGGCGAGGATCACCGGCATGCGAATGTGGAGCTGCAGTACAAGACGTTGACCATATTGTTCGGGATTGTCCCCTCACGAAATATCATGGTAGTCCAGCTGACCTGTTCTCTCTCGAAAACGACGCTGTCCTCTGGATTCAGAACTTATTTAATAAAATAACATTATAGTTTACATAATACTACATAGATAAGAACGACTGTTAAACGCCATACGAATAAATAAAAAGCTGGTTGAAATATTTGGCAATTTTTATAGTTGTTACCTCCTTGCAAGCTAAATCGAAACTTATCACGTGGCACTAGGATCCATATTTCGTTGACCGCCACTATTAGACTGATTTAGGCTATTTTTTTTTCAATTTGTTTTTTATTTCTTTTTTTCAGCTTTACGCAGACGCAGTATGGTCCCCCCCTCCCCTCCGGCACCTCCGCTTCAAATGCCGCGGCGCGTTACCCCCCGTACTACCGCCCTCAGAGTTCGCGTTACAATACTCCGACGAAAGCGAGAGTTCGACATCCATTTCTCGCTCAGTTACAGCAGATTTCTCATGCGCCGATGTGTTCTACTCAGTGAAGGCTGATCAACGCCCGGCGGCCATTAGTGTCGCTGTTTCTAGTCCTCATCAAGGATTTAGGTGAGTTTTTCTTTAAAACATAAACTTATACTTCCGTCTTCTCAGTTCGCGTTACAATACTCCGACGAAAGCGAGAGTTCGACATCCATTTCTCGCTCAGTTACAGCGGATTTCTCATGCGCCGATGTGTACTACTCAGTGAAGGCTGATCAACGCCCGGCGGCCATTAGCGTCGCTGTTTCTAGTCCTCATCAAGGATTTAGGTGAGATTAAATTAATAATAATAAATAAAATAAGCCTTTATTTTTCTATCCCACAATTTCTAGGAACTTACATAAATTATCATTTAATTTTAGTGTTAGTAGTTGCTTAAAGTATAAATGTTGATTAGTAGTTTTCTCTGGGAATAGACCCCTCTTGTGTATAGGCCTCCTCCATGGTATTCCATTTTCCTCGGTCCTGTGCTATCTCTTGCCAGTTGTTGCCAGCTACTCCTCTCATGTCATCTGACCATCGTATTTTGGGTTTCCCTGGTTTCCTCCTGCCGGCTCCATGGCCTTTCCACTTTGTACAGATTAAATTAATATAGACCTTTTATTAGACAATTGTCTGTTTGTAAACACTTTATTGCACATACACATAAGAAAAGTACAAGTACAAAATATAGTGAAACAAAAAGAGAGGAGTACAATGGCGGACTTATCCCAGAAAGGGATTTCTTCCAGTCAACCAAGTGTTTGAAAGGAATATTTGAATTAAATAAGAAAGCCATTATATTGTCTAAAGAATCGTGGTTTCGAACATCATGAGAAACATATTCGATTGGTATAAATAGGCGTCGGTAAGAGAACAGCTTCTGCCCGCGTGAGTTTCCTACGGGGACAGTGCTTTTCCCCAGGATGAAAGGTACCCTATGTCATTCTCAGTACTTCTAACTAGTATGCGAAATTTCAGGAAGATTTGTTCAGTAGATAAAGCGTGAAGACGTAACAAATAAACAAACTTATTCTTGCATTTATAATATTAGTTAGGATAGGATTTTTGCTTAAACTGCGCCGAGTGTGTCTAGCGTACGCTAGGCGTCTTTTTCTGCAGTGAGCGTGTTAATGTTTGTTTTTTTGCTACAGGGCAATGAAGATAATAAGCGAATTCAAAGGCGACGATATAACAGGCACGTTCATCACTGAGAATCACGAATATGATATTTCTGGAAGAGTCACTAACAAGGAGCCACTTGAGGTAAGTATAACTATTAGTTGTTTATGCAACTATTGTGTAATTAGGGGTTTTAACGACGAAGAAGTCCCACGAAGCATTGCGTCTATTGTTAAATGATTGTTATTTTAAAACGTCGCGATTGAAGGATAAACAAGTAAATGTGAGTTTTTTTTTTTTATTTATGAAGATAATACATTGAGTAGGTAGTGAGAATGTGGTTGTTTGATGAGTCTTTGCGCAGAAAAGTTTTTTCTTTTCCGAAAATTCGATGAAGTTGCATTCTGAAATTTAATACAACAATATTACAAAGAAGGAATGTTTTCATATTACGATTTTATCAAGGATACTCACTTGACGACATACAACAAACGTGAGTATCCGTAAAATCAAATTAATATTTTCATAGTTCGTGTAAATTTATACTAACCTCAAAATTTACGTGATCTTTTTCAACATTTTTTTTATAGATAATACTGACGTTAATACCAAAAGCCGGAGGCGAGAAAACTACACTCAAACTGAAGATGGAAAACACAAATACTGTGTATTCTATGTCTGCTACTTGTTCTGGGGCCATGTACCTCTCTATGCAAGCGAGGGCTGAATTGGAGGCCAATTATACTGACTTGTCTCTCAAGGTTTGTGCGATTTTCACCTTTATATCGATAGCTATAGGGCGGATAGTTGATTCTCTTAGTTTATTATAAATGCTCCGAGGATTTTGACTTTCATTACTTTAATCATAAAGTTGAAATCACAAATACTGTGTATTCTATGTCTGCCACTTGTCCTGGCGCCATATTACCAATCTATGCAAGCTTAATTTGACTGACTTGTTTCTCATGGTTTTTGCTAATTGCATCCTTATTTCTACAGACTTAGATTAGACAATACAATATCAACGATTTTGTAATTTTGAGCCTTATTACTGTTACCATAAGAATCCAAAATTGACATAAAATCTGTAGAAAATGTTTTGTCCAGTTCTTTCAAAATTAAATATTGAAAAACGACAAAATTTAAAACAGGTTTAGCATGCGTTTATTATTTTTTTTAATGAACCAGACAATAAGCAATTTCATTCCATTTGATTGTACACATCGATAACAAATATTTTTTTCTTCTCTCAATTTCTCACTCTTCCCCAGGTGGATTCTCCCCAAATAAGCAAAGACCCCATAACGCTGAAGTCCCACGTAGACATTTACCCCAAATTACGGCGAGCCATCAAAGTACAGGCGGCAACACCGCTACCGAGATTGAAGACACTCAACGCTGATGCTGATTTTGTGTAAGTTACCATTACTATAATAGGAAATACTAGCATGGACCTGGGACTTTGTTCCGGTGGGAATTTCGGGAATCCTCTCTTAGTGCTCCCCTACATTTCCTACATCCTAAATTTCAGCTTCATATGCCTAGTAATTTTGGCTAAGCGTTGTCTGTCAGTCACTCAGTCAGTCAGTAACGGAAGAATTTTATTTTTATCCATTATCATCATAACAGCTTATACCTGTTTTAGTTTACAACAGCTGTGCATGTCTAAGGAAGCTTATAAAAATAGTCAATTTTTCCCATCGATATATCTAGTTCCATTTTCTCACAAAACTTATGTTAATGACAATGACTTTGATCCTAGATAAAGTTTCTCGTCAATAAATATTTTACAATATGTTTCTTATAGTCATATGCATCATTCAAAATGCTAGTAGTTTGTGGCTTTGAGATTTATAATACAACTAGCTTTTGCTTGCGGCTTCGCCCGCGTGAATTTCTTTTGGGAACAGTGTTTTTCCCGGGATGAAAGGTACCCTATGTCCTTCTCAGTACTTCTAACTACGTGTATGCAAAATTTCAGGAAGATTGGTTCAGAAGATTAAGGGTGAAGAGGTAACAAACAAACTCACTTTCGCATTTATAATATTAGTTAGGAGTTTTTGACCTGAAAAAGTGCCCGTGAGGATTCAATAAAGTATTTTTGACTTTTGACATAGTTTCGCGCCGAAGACTGGTTTCCTACTTTGCCACTACAGCGTGCCCGATATGAAAGGCGATGGCGACCTGAAGTGGAGCTTTTTGCTTGGAGATCTTTTTATCAAGGCAAGTCATCTGTTAAATATGATTTCTTATATTATTTTTCTAATACTCTTCTTATACTATTATTTCTTATAAATTATTATCGAATTATTCACTACATTGTTAAAATATAATTATTATTATTTGACACATTTAAAAATCATGCGAGAAACATGTGAGAAACAGGAAAAAATCTGTCTCTTAATGTGAAAAAATATGTAGTATGTAAGTGTCCTAAAGCGCACTACACACCAAAGTCGCCGACCCGCCGACTTATGTCGGCAATTTTTTTTTTTTTTTGTTTGTGTTGCCGATATAATTCTATTCATATAGGCCGCCGGGTTGTGTCGGCGGCAAGACCGCGACTTTGGTGTGTAGTACGCTTGTAATTATAAGATGGCCCTACATATTATTTTCTTACTCTTACAAATCTTTTATCTAGGTAGTCCTACTAATTCCATGTTTGTGAATCCTTTGTGTAGGAGTTTGATATACTTATAATTGTTTATCTATGTGTAATTTTTAATTTCTTTGGAATTTTAGTATCATATAAACGTAATATTTTAGGCAATCGGTCACCAGAACGTGGAAAAGGAACAGAAGAGTATAGACCTGGACATTTACTTCGGAAACAACACTATCAAGGATTTGCCTATGACACACGCTGGTTTCAGAATGGATTTGGATCGAATTTGGCAGTTAGTTGATGTTTCATTCCCTTTTCACTCAGTTGCTAAAGTTACTAAATGATTTTCTTCGTAAATAATTTTCTTTTTGACGACCTCCGTGGCCCAACGTTCACCACACCGGGCTGCCACACTGGAGGTCCCGGGTTCGATACCCGGTCGGGTCAAGATGGAAAATGATATTTTTCAGATTGGATGTTTATATGTATTTGTTATAAAATATAGTATCGTTGAGTTAGTATCCTACACAAGTCTCGAATTTACTTTTGGGCTAACTCAATCTGTGTGATTTGTCCATATATTTATTTATTGTTTTTCGAGATTGTTTTCTTTATTTTGAAACATTTACTTTTTTAAATTAAGTAATTTACCTATTGAAAAAGAGATACCTAATAGAATTTCAGTTCGTAACGTGGTAATGTCTATAAATTGTATACATATATGGAACACAGAACTTTCAACTGTCAGAAATTGTACATTTGGATAAAGAAGAATATTATAAAAGAAAAGCTTAACTTTCTAAAGTGATACATAGAAATAAATTTACTTCACCAGAATCGGCGCCAACGCTTCCTTCGGCTACATAATGGGCAGCAAACTTAATCTGATAATCAACGCTATCCTACCAAAACCGAATGTCGACGTCCATACACTGTCCATTGCCGGCGATCTAGGAACCCAAACTGTGCCTCTGAGGACTTTAGACGCAGTGTATAGGACCGATGTCACGAAGATCGTCACTGGTATCAGTGGCAAGGTATTGTAATACAAATCTACGTAAACTGCGTTTTTTTTTACTTGTCCTATTATATAAACAATCTTACCATGTTTTTTATGATTTTACAACAATCTATACATATAATAAAACAGTAAAAATATTTTGTCTGTACATTTAGTATTTTTGACTGAAATGGATAGAGGGACACCTAAAAATAATAATAGAAAGCAAAAATATTTTTTGGAATTTCTTGTCTGTCTGTCTGTATGTATGTACGCGTTTCACGCAAAAATTACTGGACGGATTTGAATGAAACTTTTTTTATTGTATAGCTATTAAGCCTAGCCAAAATATAGGCTATAATTGATTTTGAAAACTGGAACACCTGATGAAGAATCGTAACAGAACAGCTAAACTATAAGAAATATCAAAATGGTACCTTTGCCAAAGTTTATCAATCTGACGAACATTTTCTGTTGACATATAAAAATCGAAGATCAGGATCATCTGATGAAGAACTCCAAGAGACCAGCTACACTATTACATATATGGAAATGGCGCCTTAGCAAAAGTCGTTCAACCTGATGAGCATTTTCTACTGACGTACAAATATTGCAGATCTGGAACATCTGTTCCCGTTCATCAACATATATTCCCGCGGGACGCGGGATAACCGTTTAGAACACAAAAAGATTTTTCATCTAAGCGTAACTCACGCGGGCGAAGCCGCGGGCGACAGCTAGTATAATTTAAAATAGACTTTTTAGGAAATTACTTACGTGATTGATAAATGTTTTGCTTTAGAATGTTTAGGTTTGAACTAATATTTGATTTATTTTCAACAAAATTCATCAAAAAGTACTGTGAAGATTGTTTACATAATAGGACATGTAAGAAAAAATGGAGTTTATATAGTTACACTATACTTATTTTACGTTTTCTAATTTGTTGTTTCTCGCTTGATAAATTGTTTCTCGTTTTCTCAATAGTATTATGAACCATTTTGCAAAGTGACTTTAGCCTCATAGTGACATAAGAGATTGCTTTTTGGAAAAGATCTGATTTCTGAGATCTTCAAAAATTTTATATTCATTTAATTATTCAATAACAATTTTACAATTGTGTCTGAAATTCTTACATACCTAAAGAATAAAACTTAATCTAGGTCATTTAAAGAAATCCTCAATCTCATATTCGTTTCGCTCCAAAAGATATTTCCTTAATTTGTTTTTGAACTTTTACTGAAGGTAACATATTAAAAGCTTTAATTGCCTGGTATTGCGGGCTGTGTTCAAATACTTTTAAGTGAGGTAGCATATCAATTATTATATGTTTCTTCCTCGTTTCTTCGCGTGTACGAGGGAGACAGTTGCTAAGGTCGTGAATTTGCGAATGGCTCTTAAATTTAAAGGGAAAATAGAATCTGTAACGTATTTAGATTTTATGAATTTTGGATTCCAGGCTTTAAATTAAATGTTTTTTAGTTAATGTATACTTATTCTGAAAATTATCGTCAGTGTATTTATCTGTTATTCCCAGGTTTTAATGCTACCAGAAAGTTTTGATACAAACTCTACTATAACATGGACATCGAACTCTCTATATCGGAACGTTGACAATAAAGTCCTATACAAGTGGGACCAAACGGGGTCGCATTTCATAGACTACACTCTCAAATCGCCGTTGTGTGAAGATGACGATACTTTTAAAATAAAAGGGTCGTATCAGGAGGATTTGGTGCATAAATACCATATTGTTAAGTAAGTTTCTCGCCCTTTTGTTTTTTTTTTTAGAGAAAAATGTATTATGTGAAATCTCGCTTGAATTGCAAAAAAAAATTAAGATTTTAGTGTAATATTAATCCTACTAAAAATAAAAAATAATTAAATATAAATGCGAAGTTTGTATGTGAATTTGTGAGATGTTTGTTACTCAATCAAGCAAAATGTACTGGACGGATTTCGATTAAATTTGGTGCACGGGTATAAATTTTTATAGTAAAAAGTAGTAAGTAAAAAGTACCTTATATGCTATTCCCGGTATTTACCGGGAATAGCATATAAGGTACTTTTTATCCAGAAATCTCACGGGAGCGAAGCCCCGGGCCGCAATTTGTCTATATTATCAAAGTTTTTAATCAACATCACAGGGAGGGCATTTCATAGAAACAGGGCGTCATATATATTATATACCTTCTACTACTACAAATGAAACTGTACATCCGTGAACACGTCAATGTGTGCGTCTTGATAGTCTAAAGCGTCCCAATCCGCAAACCAACGGGGGAGAAGTTCGGGGTGCGCAGGGGTACGCCATATTGCGGGAGGGGCAGCGAGCTTCCTTTCTGTACGTAGTAATTATATTAATTCTGTGACAACATATCGTTTTTAGAGGACGTATGCACCAACCTGGGCACAGTCAGATCGGAGAGTTGGACCTGCGCTACGGCGGCGTGCGACACACGGACGGACACTTCAACCTCAGCACTCCCTTCCAGCGACTGCCGTGGCTCAAGGCTATAGTGGATGTGAGTACATTAATACAGATGTACCTGCCTGGGCACAGTCAGATCGGAGACACACGGACGGACACTTCAACCTCAGCACTCCCTTCCAGCGACTGCCGTGGCTCAAGGCTATAGTGGATGTGAGTACATTAATACAGATGTACCTGCCTGGGCACAGTCAGATCGGAGACACACGGACGGACACTTCAACCTCAGCACTCCCTTCCAGCGACTGCCGTGGCTCAAGGCTATAGTGGATGTGAGTACGTTAATACAGATGTACCTGCCTGGGCACAGTCAGATCGGAGACACACGGACGGACACTTCAACCTCAGCACTCCCTTCCAGCGACTGCCGTGGCTCAAGGCTATAGTGGATGTGAGTACATTAATACAGATGTACCTGCCTGGGCACAGTCAGATCGGAGACACACGGACGGACACTTCAACCTCAGCACTCCCTTCCAGCGACTACCGTGGCTTAAGGCTATAGTGGATGTGAGTACGTTAATACAGATGTACCTGCCTGGGCACAGTCAGACTTTTTAGCGAGAAACCAAACTTATTTACCCGAAATCGGCTTAAATCGGTAAGAATAACCTTTATGCCTATGGGATAAGGATGTCGCTAATGTCATTCACGTCGGCTCGGCGAACCGATTTGGCACATCAAAATATGGCTGGCCAGATTAGATAGATAGATAGATCAACACTTTATTGCACTATTTACAGAAAAGAACATACAACCTAGTAACAAATGTAAATACAGAAATAAATGAGCGCAAAGGCGGGCTTATTGCAAATGCAATTTCTTCCAGCCAACCTTTGGGTGGAAGGAAATATATGATTATGAAGTCTTATTTTCTTATCGAGTGAGTTAGTATTAACACTGATGTCAGATTTTATTCAAGTCGTCTTAATTTGAATTTTACGACTATCGCCATCTAGGTAGCTGTATACACACTAGTAAACTAAATAGACAGCCAGTGTGCAGGTTTCCCCACGATGTTTTCCTTCACCGAAAGCAAGTGGTGGTCTATGAAAACCACCATATATGAGTCAGATTAATATACAAACTCATGTGGCACAGGTAGGATTTGAACCCGGGTCCTTTCCGATCTCAGGCGGGTATCATTACCACTCCATCACCACCGCTTAAATCAGGTTATCGTATTTACGATCACTAGCTGCTGGCGAGTGTGGTCATGTCAATACAATTTTGTCATTTAAATTCGACACATTGACATTGACAGTGTTGTATCATTTGACAGATGTCCGACCTTACTCGTGGCGTTCAAATATTCTACCACGTTACTCGATAGCCCTCAGTATGAAGAATATCACGAAATCGCAAAATTATTTTATCATTTCAGATTAACAATCAAGAAGAATACTCAGACAACGAAGTAGAACTATTCTGGCCCAACAGAACCGCCTCAGTTAATACGACGCACCATTACACCAAACAAGATGGCGGATTCATACAAGATGGCGTCATATCCCTTTCCGTTCCATTGAACACTCAGCATCTGGTCGGCACTAAGTATTACTATATACAGAGTGAGGGAGGCAGCAATGGTAACGCTACTGTTGATTTTGATAGGGAGAGGTTCGTTAAAGCGTCGTTTAATCAGGTGGGTAATAAGAAATCCTAACTAATCCTAACTAATGATATAAATGTGAAAGTGAGTTTGTTTGTTTGTTTGTTGGTTTGTTTATTTATTTGTTTGTTTGTTTGTTACCTCTTCACGCTTCATCTACTGAACCAATCTTCCTGAAATTTCGCATACACATAGTTAGAAGTACGGAGAAGGACATAGGGTACCTTTCATCCCGGGAAAAGGCACGGTTCCCGTGGGAAATTCACGCGGGCGAAGCCGCGGGCGAAAGCTAGTATTATAAAAGCGTAAGTGAGTTTGTTTGTTTGTTACCTCTTCACGCTTTATCTACTAAACCAATCTTACTGAAATTTCGCACACACATAGTTAGAAGTACGGAGAAGGACATAGGGTATCTTTCATCTCGGGAAAAAGCACTGTTCCCGTGGGAAATTGACGCGGGCGAAGCCGCGGGCAAAAGCTAGTTCTACAATAATTAAGTAAGTAGTTAAATACCTCCGTGGCCTAACGGTCATCACGCCGGACGGCCATACCGGAGGTCCCGAGTTCGATCCCCGGTCAGGTCACGATGGAAAATGATCGTGAAAATGAAGTGCGAACACGCTTTTTTTTAAGGTCCCGGGTTCGATCCCCGGTCAGGTCACGATGGAAAATGATCGTGAAAATGAAGTGCGAACACGCTTTTTTTTAAGGTCCCGGGTTCGATCCCCGGTCAGGTCACGATGGAAAATGATCGTGAAAATGAAGTGCGAACACGCTTTTTTTTAAGGTCCCGGGTTCGATCCCCGGTCAGGTCACGATGGAAAATGATCGTGAAAATGAAGTGCGAAAACACTTTTTGAAAACCCTTAAATTCTCATTACTTTACTGGTGCTATTGTTCCTTATCTTAAATTCACTTATTTTTGTCGTTATTTTACGACTTTCTTTTGATATTCTTTTGATATTTAGGTCCTAGGCAAGAGTGAGAGGAATCTAGATCTCGCAACAACTGACATCGAAGTGGAGAATGCGCACACGCCGCTAGGAGTCAAGTACCTGCATGAGTTTGACGAGACTGGGAACACTGTAAGTTTGCTTTTCTCTCTCTCTCTCTCTCTCTCTCTCTCTCTCTAAGGCAAGAGTGAGAGGAATCTAGATCTCGCAACAACAGACATCGAAGTGGAGAATGCGCACACGCCGCTAGGAGTCAAGTATCTGCACAAGTATGACGAGACTGGGAACACTGTAAGTTTGCTTCTCTCTCCCTCTCTCTCTCTCTCTCTCTCTCTCTAAGGCAAGAGTGAATCTAGATCTCGCAACAACAGACATCGAAGTGGAGAATGCGCACACGCCGCTAGGAGTCAAGTATCTGCACGAGTATGACGAGACTGGGAACACTGTAAGTTTGCTTTTCTCTCTCTCTCTCTCTCTCTCTCTCTCTCTCTCTCTCTAAGGCAAGAGTGAGAGGAATCTAGATCTCGCAACAACTGACATCGAAGTGGAGAATGCGCACACGCCGCTAGGAGTCAAGTACCTGCACGAGTATGACGAGACTGGGAACACTAAGTTTGCTTTTCTCTCTCTCTCTCTCTCTCTAAGGCAAGAGTGAGAGGAATCTAGATCTCGCAACAACTGACATCGAAGTGGAGAATGCGCACACGCCGCTAGGAGTCAAGTACCTGCATGAGTTTGACGAGACTGGGAACACTGTAAGTTTGATTTTCTTTCTCTGTTTATCTTCCTCTTTCTTTGTTATCTAATGTCAAGATCAAAGTCAATGAGCGATTTTCTGAGAGCTTAATTAAGAACAAAAAATCAGTATAAAAAAAGTCTCAACAGATAGCGTTTTATGAAAGCCGAGACGAAATAATGGCTAAACTTATATGGTGCGCTTTTTCTTGTCAACCAGAGGCAGAAAAAAAATCACATAACAGTTTGACAGTTGCACAAATTACAAAATTTATACTTTTTAGTTGTAGTTTAATTTTTTTAAATAATCCCGGGATCTTTTTGTTTTTTGTATGGAACTTTTTCTCTCGCCTTTTACTAAGCGCCATCTATGAAGTCATCTGGAACTATTTTTTTTTAATTTGTGTCTCGGAAAATCCCTTATTGTGTTTTTATTTAAATAAGCTTTAAAATAGCACTTTCAAATCGTCATATACTAATAAACGAGATTAGATAGTTGACGTCAGAAAATGACTTAAAGCGAAGGTTACTACGCCTCCAAAGCGCAAGTGGAGAAGAGGCGGCGCAACAAACTCCACTGCTGCATTTTCTCCAAAGACGTCACTTTACAATATATGTGTTTTATAATTAAGGAGCTATCTATGTGGACGAATAAATTTATAATATAAAATCTCCAATCCACACGCACCTTACTAAATGGTAACCAAATGTGACGTCACGCCCTCAAAATATATTCATAAAGAGAGTTTTATGCTATTAGTATAGACTAGCATGGACTTTGTTCCCGTGGGAATTTCGAGAAATCCTCTCTTAGTACTCTTCTACACTCCCTAAGGAACCTACATGCCAAATTTCAGCTTCCTGCGCCCAGTAGTTTTGGTCTGTACGTTGTCTGTCAGTCACTCAGTAACGAAAGAATGTATATGTTATGTAGTACTAGGTCTTATGGCGAAATTTCGCCCGAAAGCTGCACTTTGTGATGGAAGCAAGCCACTTTGCACAGTGATAGTAGGGATCAAAATAAACGATTTCACCCGCAGCAGCGAAAGTTTTATCCCTTAGGATAAGAGATGGCGCCACTTTTACAAAAAAACTTTAAAAAATTCTACAAGCAAAACTACTGCACCGATTTTGATAAATATGGTCTCAAATGACAGATAATTACTTAATCTACCATGTAAAAAAATATTGTATAAAAAAACTTAGAAAATGCCCGAATTTTAGCTATATTAGGAAAAATATTTAGTTTTTTTTTCGGTTTTTATTTGTTTATAAAAAAAATATCTTCCATGGAGTATATTTAATGTAATGGATGTAATGGACCAAGTGATAAATAGGGGCATTTTTCATATTGCCCGCGCATTATGAATAATGATTATATGGTTGATTATGTTGGTTTAAAGCGCGAATAAAGCACGCTATTTTTATATTCACAGGATGTAAAACAAGCAACAGTATTCCACCTAACAAACGCCACGAAATTCAACGTCACCGGCAAACTAGATGTATACACATACGACATCGGGAAAAACCTCAAACTAACGGCTATACACGGGAATAGGACGTGGGCCTTTGATAATGAGTACGAAGCGGTCGATAAGAGGTTGAAACAGGCGAGCAAAGTCAAATGGGCAGACGATGTGTGGATCAGCTACGATATACACGTCACTAATATGACTGTGGTAAGTTTTTTTATGTATATTTCGACGGGACCCGGTCCCAAATCAGGAGCCGAGTTTAGAATTAATGACCAGACCGGTCAGCACAGTTACTTTTACATTAGCTTCAACTTTGAAAACTTACTGTTATAGCAAGGCGCCCCTCCACGCGCCTGCGGTGACCATCAACCTCTCTTAATCTGATCTCCCAGCGTGTTTTCACTAACTAACCTAATCAGAATTATCATTACACGGTTAATCTAATTTAAATCATCAATCTAACTGACAGAGAGCACACCTGACCGCACCGTGTCAAACTTGGACTACTCTTTTTTTGTTATTACCCACAATTCGACTATTTTATCGACTCACTGAAGTACAAATTAATTAGAGAGCAGATATTAACATTAGTTATTGATCAGATATTGCCCTTTCTAAATTTACTTGTCCGACATATATAATTTTTTCCTCAATCTTACTACGTAAGACTAACATAAACGTACAACGTAGAACGTAACGTTTACACGGTGAAGGAATGAATGAATGATTTATGTACCTCTTTACCGACGCGTACCATTCCACGAACTGTTTTACCGACACTTCTTGAAATAGGTTGAAATAGGCCATCAAAGTGAAACGGGCGGACGATCTGTGGATAAGTTACGATATACATGTCATTAATATAACTGTGGTGAGTTTTTTAATATATATACTAGCTTCTGCCCGCAGCTTCGCCCGCGTGAATTTCCCAAGGGAACAGTGTTTTTTCTCGAGATGAAAGGTACCCTATGTTCTTCTCAGTATTCACTATATGTATGCAAAATTTTAGGAAGATTTGTTCATAAGGTAAAGCGTGAAGAGCTAACAAATAAACAAACAAACTCACTTTCGCATTTATAATATTAGTTAGAATCAAACTGTTGCCCCGCAGCAAAAAGTATATCTTATGTGTTTTTTCATACAAACTTTGACCCCCCATTTAAGCCACTTGGGGGTTGATTTTCGAAAAAAAAGTAGCCTATGTCTGACTATAGGTCTTCAACTATATCTATACCAAATTTTATTAATGTTAGGGCCTTTTAATGAATAATACTGAGAATTTCTATTAAATATCAATTTATTGTACAGCAGAAATACTTCGCTAAACAACAAGAAAAACGAGAAGCATAGATACAAAAATATTTATCTATGACTACAGACATTGACTAAAGAATTAAACTGCATACAGCCTAAAATTTATTCTCAATATCTCCTCTAAATTTTAACACTCTAAATAACAATATGCAGTTTATTCAACAAACACATTACAAAGAACTAATTCAACAAAAATATCAATGCTCACAGATAACATAAATTAAATTTTTATTTATTTAAACTAAACACGTTAAATATAATTCAAAAGTTGCTCCCTTAGAAAAATAAACTTGTTCGTTGGCAAAGCCTTAGTTAAGACATCTGCTAACTGCTTCCTACTTTCTACATAACATATATTAATCAACCCACATTCAACCTTTTCTCTTATAAAATTATATTTAACATCGATGTGCTTAGTTCGTTTGTGATAAACAGGATTTTTAATCAGTTGTATTGCACTCTGATTATCAACATACAACTTCATTGCACTGTTACCTCTTTCACCTAAATCTAACAAAAATTGGTTAAGCCACAATATTTCTTTTGATGCTTCACAAGAAGCAATAAACTCTGCTTCAGTGGTGGAAAGAGCAATGGTTCTCTGTTTTTGACTAGACCATGTCACAGGTCCCCCATTCATAATAAAAATATACCCAGTTGTTGATTTTCTTGTATCTAAAACACCAGCATAGTCAGAATCAGAGTATCCCAAAATATCACTGCTTTCTCCATATTTTATACATACATTTTTGCTACCAATCAAATATCGAATAATTCTTTTGACACCATTCACATGTTCCTTGGAAGGATTACTTATATATCTACTCAACAAATTAACAGTAAAAGCAATATCAGGGCGTGAAACTGAGCACAAATACAACAATGAACCTATAGCTTCTCTATAGGGAAATTTTACTTCACAATCCTCAGTACTTTTACAAATAGTTACATTAACATCAGCTGGAGTACTAACAGGAATAGCATCACACATATTAAACTTATTTATCAACTGATCAATGTATCTTTTCTGATGAATACAAATACAATTGTCAATTCTGCTAATCTCAATTCCAACAAAATATGACAAATCTAATTGCCTCACTTGAAAAGTCTTATTCATACAATCTATTATATCAACTATAAGTTTTTCTTCTGGAGATATAATAAGAGCATCATCAACAAATAGTATTAAATATACTTTAATATCTTGAAAACAACCTATATAAACACAATTATCAGCCTGAGACTGCACAAAATTATATGATTTTAAAAATAACGTAAACTTTTTATTCCAACATCTTGAGGCTTGTTTCAATCCATATAATGACTTATTTAATTTTAATACTTCATTCTTCTTGTATGACAGACCATCAGGAACCTCCATAAAAATATTTTCTTCCAAATCCCCATTTAAGAATGCTGTCTTGACATCTATCTGTTTAATTTTATAATTATGTTGAGCAGCAATACTCAGCATAATGCGAATAGAGTCATAGCGAGTAGTTGGTGAAAACGTTTCCTGATAGTCAATCCCTTTTACCTGAGTAAAGCCACGGGCACATAATCGAGCTTTGTACCGTACAATATTACCTTTTACATCTCTTTTTAAATCAAAAACCCACTTTGAAGTTATTGTTTTATGACTACTATCTCTATTAACAACTGACCAAGTCTGGTTCTCTTCATGCGCTCTAAATTCCTCTTTTACAGCCTCCAACCACTTATCTTTCTGGGGGCTTGCCATCGCTTCATCATAACTTGAAGGAACCAGTGGCTCTACAATATTTGCCTCATATACATTTCTCCTAGACCTTGTATTAACAAAATCACTTTGATCCATCTCTGAAATATCGTGGGGAGGTACATAAGTGAGATCATTTGGATCTTCACAACTCAACAATGAATCATCATTCAAAGATACTTGATGATCCTGAGAATCAGAACTATCTAGTTGACAAGAAACTTGGACTGTACCTTCATCCTCTAAAACAATTTTATTAATATTTTTTCTTATTTCAGGTACCTTATTCTCATCAAATATCACATTCCTAGTTACTTTTATTATTTTTGTTCTGGGATTATACATTCTATAATTACAATTGTCGTAACCTACTAATATCATTGGCTCACTCTTCTTATCTAACTTTACTCTTAATTGATCTGGAATATGCACAAACCCTTCACTACCAAATACCCTAATATGATTCAAACTAGGCTTTACCCCTGCCCAAATCTCAAAAGGTGTCTTATCAGGAGTCTGACTAGAAGAGGTTCTATTCAAAATATACACAGCACAATTAATTGCCTCTGCCCACAAATATAAAGGTAAATCCCTATTATACAACATAGACCGAGCACTCTCAACAATAGTACGGAGCTCCCGCTCAGCTCGTCCATTTTGCTCCGGTGTATAAGGGGCATTGCACTCATGTTTTATACCTCTCTCAGACAAGAAATCCTGAAAAAACTTATTAACATATTCCCTGCCATTGTCAGTATGTAGGATTTGAATATTTCTATTAAACCTGTTACATACAATTGCATTGTATTTCTTAAAATATTCAAAAACATCAGACTTGTTCTTTAAAAAATACACATGGCGGTAACTTGTAGCTGCATCTTTAAAAAGCAAAAAATATCTCATACCTTGGACTGACGTCACACTCATGGGACCACAGACGTCACTGTACACCAACTCACCTGGATGTACATTCTCACGCACCGATTTCTTGAATGGCAAACGTGTTTGCTTACCATAGCAGCATGCTTCACATACAAATTGACAATTCTGTGAACCATCAACTAAATTCAGCCCTTCTACAATTCCTTTAGCACACATATTCTTTATTTCCTTTAAATTTACATGTTGTTTGTAATAAAATCTATGTTGTTTTGTCCGTTCGCCGCCGTAATATTCTAGCGCGTGCGGTAGTTTCATATTAGTAGCGTCGTCGCCCGCTCGGCCGGCGTCGGCAGTCGCGAGCGACCATTTTGAATTCAGTATTGTTTGGACATCGCGCGGGGAGGCCGCGCCGCGTGAAATTGCTCGCGTGAATGGCATGGCGGACGGCCGCCATTTGTCCTGACATATCGGTTTGATTTTAATACGCGGAGAGGTCTCGCGTCTTTTGCTTGTTAACTAGTTTGAGTTACATTTGTGAATTTCCTGTTTGTTAAATAACTATTGAACATTTGTGTTTGTGAAACCTTTTACTTTGACTGTTTCTTGTGAGATGCGAAACGTGGCTGCCTGGGGACGCCGAAATCTGTTGCCGAGTGGAACTGCTAGACGGATCAGGTATTTTTTCTGGGGATTGAGATCTCATGGGGTAGGTTGGGTGATTTAGGGAACAACCCCCTCCTCTTCCGAAGACACTCGAAGTTGGATCCGAAGATTAAGAAGATTCAGTTTGGTAAGTGGTTTGAATTGTAGTTATTAAATTAGGTTAGTATATAGGGCCCCGTAGCTCCCTATATAAGCTACGGTGGTAGCAGACTGCGTATAGGTTAGGTTAGATTCTAGTCGGACAAGCGTGGTGTCGCGTGGAGATTTTTTCCCGGTACTTATTTTTACCGGTGGTTTTTTCCCGGTGAAGTTCCGGTACAGAATTCTTCCCGCCGCTTCGTTTGTCCGGATTCTCTGCGCACATTTTCTGGCAGCAGAGCGTAGTTGTTCTGCACACATGTCCTAACCGCTCGTGCCATATTTTCAGATCATTTTGTACTACGTAACAACTATTAACTACTGTTCTGATGTTCATTTCATATAAATTGTTCATTTTTAATTCTGCACTCATTACTAATGAATTCTTATTATAAACCATAGCACTCGCGCCTTTCTTTACGATTGTATAACCTTTTCGCATAACCGCACCTTCTGAAAATAGATTCCGGCGTAGTTGAGGCACATACAACACCTCTTCCAATCTGCTAGCCTCCCAATTCCCATGCACTAGGCGTTCTATCATTACAAATCCTTTTCCTTCTACCTCAAGAAGCTGCTTATTTCCCAAACGTAATGATGTTTTAAACTCCACGAACTCAGCGAAATATTCTTTCTTATACGTCATATGCGCCGATGCACCGCTATCCATTATCCATTTGTTTTCTTCGCAAACATTGTCGTTTTCTACATTAAATGCTAACATCGACCCATCCTGCTGCGGTTTCTTAGACTTTTTGGGTGCACGGCATTCTCTGGCAAAATGACCTCTCTTTCCACAATTATAGCATTCAAATCTATGCTTCTGGTTACCTTTTCTAGGTTGCTGCTCTTCTGTACCTTTCTGCGTATTCTTGGGCTTAGACACCACAAGAGCTGTCTCAACTTCTTCCTCACACGTCAAACTAGCTTCTTCATCCAGTAATCGAGCAGTCAAGTTAGGAATCGTCTGACATTTGGGATCCAACGACAACCATGCCTGCCTTAAAGTTCTGTACTTGGATGGCAAAGTACCCAACATCTTTGTGATGACAGCTGTGTCACTAATTTGTTCACCGCATTCTCGAAGTTGCTGCGCCAAATTTTCAATATTTGATATATGCTGCGCCATTGTTTCGCCTGGAGACATTTTATATTGATAATATTTTTCATGTAAAATCATCTTTGTCATTTCACTTTTCTGTTCATATATTGACTCCAACTTAGTCATGATTTCTCTGGCAGTTTCACAATTTTCTATCAAAGATATCAATTTTAAATCCATTGATGAAGAAATGATAAACATCGCAATTCCATCATTTCTAATCCAATTTTCAGCGTTTTCTTTTGGTTTTGGCGTACATAAATCTAATCCCTTTGCACGCAGTGCACATTTTATTTGGAATTTCCACTGACGAAAATTATTTCCATCAAATTTTTCGACATTCATTTTCGACTCCATTTTGTTTTCTTTCACACGGCAACCAGCCTTTTTTTCCGTCTTCTTTTCTTTGTTGTTCTAATACTGTTCTTCAATATTATTAGCACCCGCGTGTCCTGGGCCCAGAACCTATTAATGTTAGGGCCTTTTAATGAATAATACTGAGAATTTCTATTAAATATCAATTTATTGTACAGCAGAAATACTTCGCTAAACAACAAGAAAAACGAGAAGCATAGATACAAAAATATTTATCTATGACTACAGACATTGACTAAAGAATTAAACTGCATACATCCTAAAATTTATTCTCAATAAATTTCGTCAAAATCGGTCCAGCGGTTTAGCCGAGAAAGTGTAACAGACAGACAGACTTTTTGGATTGCATTCTTATCTGACAAGCTTACACAGTGAATGAATGAATAATTTGTGTACCACTTTGTCGACGCTTACCACGTTTCCAATCAACCTCCAAGAGGTTGTTTGGTGGAAGTTTGTATAGAAACACACAAGCTATTTTTAGCCGCGAGCGAATCCGCGGACAACAGCTAGTTATAACATCCTTATCTTTCAGGACGACATCGAATCCCAACAACTAGTAATGAATGTGTTCTACCCACTACGCTCATTCAACTTAGACGCCATCTACCATTTACAAGACACATCGATAGATGGGAAAGCGTTGTTAACTTGGGACTTGCAGAGGGGGAATAAATCTGCGGAACTGAAGGGAAGATGGCAGAATCCACCGAATAATGAAGGCAGTCAGCATAATGTTGATCTGTCCCTTTCACACCCCTCGTTTAGGAAGGTGAGTGAATGAGATAGTGATATTTTTAAAGATACATCGTGGATCTATCTTTCTTACGCAAATCCCTCCATAAAGGTGGGTAAAATTTGGCGTTTAACATACATATTTTGGTAACTTTTAGTTTTAATTGATTACGGCAAGTTAAGGATATGGACTGTACTTAAGATTAATTATGTAAAAATAATAAAATTGTCGCGATTATTACCAGTTTATAATTAAGGGTTTTAAAACATTTATACATGCAAATAATCCTCTTATAACCCACTATTATTTTAAAATGTGTTAACTGTTACTGTGTCATATTGATGAAAACCGAAAATAAATTAAAATATTTTTTTTCAGGACGTCATCCTAAAAGGAAACTACCTCAGTACTCCAGCAGTCATGTCCAACGTATCTCTAGAACTCCAATATTCGGACTACGAGAACGAATACCTCAAACTCAAATCCATTCTAACTGACAATTCTAACGGGCCAATCAGAAACTACAAATTTGCACTCAAATGCACTCATCCGTCGACCAATTTAGACTTGGATATGAAGTCCGATATAAACATTCAGAGTCGATGGTACTATTTCAACAATTACTACAGGTTCCAAAAGTCGTTATTGTATGAGAAACTTAGGTCTAATAAATTGTTGGTTGATATGAATAAGAGCGCCATTAAATGGGAGGTGAGTTTTTTGCTTTAATATTATTATCTACTAGCTTTTTCCAGCGGCTTCGCCTGCGTGAATTTCCCACGGGAACAGTGCTTTTTACCGGAGTGTACCTTTCACTCCGGGTCCTACCTTTCACTACACCTATGTCCTTCTCAGTACTTCTTACTATGTGTATGCGAAATTTCAGGAAGATTGGTTCAGAAGATGAAGCGTGAAGACGTAACAAACAAAAACAAAACAAACAAACTTACTTTCGCCTTTATAATATTAGTGAGGATTATTTAATCTGTGTGTTCTTCTATTTTACCTTTTCCCATTTTATATGTGTCAATAGAGTTATTCTTTTTTCCCTTCATTTTAATCTATTGGTTGCCATCTCATTTGATACTCCCATCTTCTTCGTGTTATCTTTGACACAATCCATCTATCTTTTTTTGTCTCTTCCTCTATTTCTTTGTTTACTTTCATGAACTCTCTTCTCATCTTATTAATCTGTGTACTTATTACGTCAATAAAAGAAAGGACATTTTAATGATATTAAATTTTTTTGTCTCTTTAAATGCTAACTCTAGTTATTGTATATTTCCATTCTACCTTCTATCTGTATTTTTTTATTTCCGTATTTAAATCTGATAATTTAGATATATTTTAGTTTATATTTATATTATTTATCTTATCATTTCCTGTCTATCCTTAATAGTAACTGAATCTGGTCTTAACTCATCGTTAGTTGTACTCATCTTTGTGAATAAAGAATTTATTTTTTTTATTAACTCATTCCATTAGGTAGTAAGGGGTTCCGACTTCCACCCTACCATCAGGAACCCAAGCCAACCTCACCTGCACGTGGTACACCCTGCTGATTAACGGACGAGGCTCTGACAAACAACAAACACCCGCCAACACGCATTGGACCAGCGCGGCGGAGTACAGTCCACACCCCCCCCAGTAATGAATAGAGAAACAACAGCACGGCCCCAAGTGCCCGGCGGTCCTAGTTGCCATCCAGGCGGTGACGGGCGCGGGGATGGCGCTAGGGTCAGGGGTGCGAATAATCCCCGGGCGACGTCGATCAACCGTCATACGACCACAACTCATGCTGTAATGGATACCGATTTGCTTAATATTTTCACATACAACGTTCGTACATTGTTGGGAGACGAACGACTCTTCGAACTCGAGAACGCCCTACAAGATTTCAATTGGGACATTATAGGTCTGGCCGAAGTAAGACGTCTTGGAGAAGAGACAATTGAAAGAGAGAATAACATTTTCTACTACTTTGGTGAAACTCAAGGACTCCACGGAGTAGGATTTCTAGTAGCCAAAAAGTGGAAGAATAATATCATAGAGTTTACCGGGATCTCTGAACGGATTGCTTTGCTAAAATTTCATATTAAAAATAACAAATATTTAACAGTCATTCAAGCCTATGCTCCAACGTCTACATACTCCGATGATGACATCGAAGAATTTTACGCCCTCCTTAACAAAGTCTGCGATGAAAACAAAGGAACCTGGACAATAGTTATTGGAGATTTCAACGCAAGAATCGGTGTTAGACAGGATGAAGATAAGAATGAGATTATCGGTACTTATGGTATTGGAAACCGTAATGATCGAGGAATCCGTTTGCTCCAATTCGCATTAGGACAAAATATGTTAGTTGCTAATAGCTTCTTTAAGAAAAAACCTCACAGACGTTGGACATGGATTTCACCAAAACAATCAAAACATGAAATAGATTTTATACTTTCAACTCAAAGACATATTATAAAAGATATAACAGTAATCAACAAAATAAAATTTAGCTCTGACCACAGACCTGTGCGAGCTAAAATCAAATTTAATTTTAAAATTCATCGAACAATTTTATTTAAGAACAAAATTCGAAGACATAACCTAGATACGCTCATCAACAACTCCGGACAGTTTACTCTTGAACTTTCAAACCAATTCAACGTACTCAATACATTAAACACAGAAGATGTAGACACTCAATATAATAATATAAGAACAGCTATAAAGATAAGTAGCAATAAAATCCACACAAATAAAACAAAACAAAAGAAACTGTCACAACATTCACTGGAACTAATGGAGTTAAGACTTAAGAAGCCAATAGGCAGCCTAGAGCATAGGACCATAGATAAATTAGTAAAACGAAGCATTAGGAATGATATAAGAAAGCACAATACGCAACTTGTAAAAATAGCACTAGAGAATCACTCATCCTTGAGAGTTGCAAAATCAGGCACATCCAGTGGAAGATCTTGGATAAATTGCTTGAGCGACGATGAGGGTGTTAAACATCACAACCAAGTGAAAAAACTTGAAATATGTACAAAATACTACAAGACCTTATACACTGATGCTAATAAGATAGAATCTGCAAATGAATATTTATGCCCTGACACTATCCCACTTATTACAGATGGAGAAGTAAAACAGGCATTAAAATCCATGCACTGTGGTAAAAGCCCTGGAAAAGACGAAATCACTACAGAATCTTTAAAAATTGGTCGTAATATTTTAGTTCCTTATTTAAGAAATCTTTTCAACTCAATACTTCTTTCTGGCAAGGTTCCTAAAGATATGTGTCACTCAGATATAATTCTGCTCCATAAAAAAGATGATAAAACCAACATCAATAATTATCGACCCATAAGTTTGGTTTCCCACATCTACAAAATATTTATAAAAATTATACTGCAGCGAATAGGCAACAGCTTAGACTCCCACCAACCTCAAGAACAAGCAGGTTTCCGTCCAGGCTTCTCAACGAGCGACCATCTACACACTGTCAATCAAATCATAGAAAAAAGCCTAGAATTTCGTAAACCCATTTATCTAGCATTCATTGACTACAAGAAGGCATTCGACAGTATTAAACATCAAGCAATATTTACAGCTCTAGAAAATCAAAATATTGAAAAAACCTACATAGATCTCATAAAAATTATTTATCAAAACAGTACAGCAGCTATAAAATTAGAGTCCCACGGTCCTTCATTTAAAATTGAAAAGGGGGTAAAGCAAGGCGACCCACTTTCACCTAAACTTTTTACCAGCGCCCTGGAGGAAGTATTCAAAACATTGAAGGATTATTGGCAAACAAAAGGCATTAAAGTCGGTGAAACAAGGCTCACTAACTTACGGTTTGCTGACGACATTGTCCTTTTCGCATCCACACCCACAGAATTGCAAGAGATGCTCCAAGACCTGAGCACGGCAAGCTTTGGGGTGGGACTTCTCATGAATCAGTCTAAGACCAAAATTATGACCAATGGTCAAAATAGAAGGATCGAGGTAGACGGGCAGGAGATACACTATGTTGATGAGTATATTTACCTAGGCCAAATAGTCTCCTTCAAATGCAGGCAACAAAAGGAAATAAATCGCCGCATAGAAAACGCTTGGAGGAGCTACTGGTCAATGAAAACCTTTATGAAAGGAGACCTTCCTATAACTTTAAAACGCAAACTTATCAACATGTGTATCTTGCCTGTCCTGACCTACGGATCCCAGTCATGGTCATTAACTGAAGAGCAGAAGTCCAAACTCAAAGTTTGCCAAAGAGCAATGGAACGAAGTGTTCTTGGAATTAAAAGAGTGGACAGAGTCTCGAACACAACGCTTCGTTCAAAGACAGGAATCGCGGATGTGGGGCACAAGACAGCGAAACTAAAATGGCAGTGGGCGGGCCACGTTAGCAGGATGCATCCCGATAAATGGGCACTGCGCATCACACCCTGGGTTCCTGAAGGTGGTCGACGTCGGAGAGGAAGGCCAAGGAAAAGATGGCGCGACGACCTTGACGCTTTCCAGCCGGATTGGTCGAATGTCGCTATGGACAGGGATAGGTGGAAGCAAGTGGGGGAGACCTTTGCCCAGCAGTGGGACAATATAGGTTAAATAAAAAAATAAAAAAAAATTAACTCATTATCAATTTGTTTTCCAGCGCCAAAACGAGACATACTACTACAAAGCGAACGGAACCTGGGACCTGACATACCCGTACTACCGTCTGGTAGCCTCCGTGCACCGACCCACTGGGAACAACACTGGCGCGGCTACCCTGTCTTTGAAGGATAGGTCTTTGATAGCTCACTTCAATAGCACTGATGGTAAGCTGTTTAAATAATAAAAAAAGCAGTGGACTTAGGTAGATGCCTTGAGGAACACCAACACTTCAAAAGCACGGATGGTAAGTTTTTTAAATAATAAAAAAAAGCAGGGGACCTAGGTAGATGCCTTGAGGAACACCAAGTTTGTAATTATAGACGTAGCTACATTATACTTGAAAGATAGCTGGTTTGCTGGATGGTGGCTTTGGTTGCACTCCTCAATAGCACTGATGGCGAGTTTTACATTAATAAAATGCAAGGGACCAAGGATCACGCCTTGAGTAACAGCAAGATAATTAATGGAAAAATAAATATTATGCAAATAGTAATGTTTTAAACAAAATCACTTATAATTAAAGTTTTTTTTCTGAATATTGCGCAAAAAAGAATATATAGAAACAAACAAATTCAGAAGCTAAAATAGAATGTGTTGTCTTATATGTTCCACTTGGTTTCATAGATTTGTTCCTTTCCAAATGCAGTGTTTTACAAATTGAGTTTTTTTTTCAGATATCTCATACCATTTAATAGGTCGCATCATAGACACGCGATCAGCCCGCCTAGATGCTTGGCGGGACTTTGATGACGTCACAACCGTCGACCTCGCTTCCTATATCCGCCTTAACCATTCTAGACTTCTTACTAGCTCTATAGTATGGCGACCTGAAATTTTCAGCGAAGTTAAGTCTCAATTCGTCTATTCATTAAAAGCTATGTACGGACAAGTTAATGAAACTCTAGTTATAATTAAAGAAATGCCTATGGAAGCTCATTTAGCTCTTAGAAATATTTGGTCTGACGCTAAACCTCGTATACGAGATTTCTTAGATGACTTAAACGATTTACACGTAATCAAAGACGATTTGGACGATTTTGAGAGATTTTTAAACGAATCTTATGGAAATAACGACTTTTATGTCAAAGATATCGTCGAATTTACCTATTACGTTTTAGACGAAATGGCTATACGGAACCATTTGGAAAGTCTCCCCGGTATAGTCAATGATATGTGGGGCATGATGGGGAACACCAGTCAATCTATAAAACAGAGTTTGACATACGTAGCAGAAACAATAAAGAAAGCATACTCGAATTTCCTAGAGTCAGTAAATAAGGCTTTAGAGGCGGATTTCATGGAATTAGTGTCAGATAGACTAGAAGCGATGATTTTGCAATATGACACCTTTGTCAGAGATATGCACATGAGGTTATTGGAATATTGGGAGGATACTTGGGTCAATGCGACTACGAGATTGTCGAAATATTGGCAAGAATTGTTGAAATCTATAGAGCCGTTGTTCTTCAAGATACTGCATTATACGGAATCGTTTGTGGTGACCATATGGCGAGGTGTCATGGATTTCTTCTACAATAGGACTCAGGAGTTGACTGATTCGCCATATTTCAATTACGTGTCGACTTTTGGACAGGAAATGGACAAGTAAGTTATATACGTTTCGTTTTATAAATTGGTTTTAGACAAATCATAAAGAATTGTGGTTTTAAATAAACTATTTATATAACTTAAGTCAAGTTTAAAACCTGTATTGTATTTATTTTCCTTGATTGTCTTTACGAATTTATCATATCTAAAGAGATTGTAGGGCACCGTTTTTGAAGCATATTACATTTCTTTCTTTCATCTAGGCTCGTTCTGTCCTTTACTTAGAATATGTCCTTTTCTCGTAAAATCACCTAAACTACAAGGTTCAATTGACTGTTTTCAACCCACATTGGGTCCACTTGGTGAGTCACGGCCTATCCCCCTTATCCATCCATAAGGAAGACCAGTACCCCAGTAGTGGGGACTTTGAAATAGATGATGATGCTAACATTGATACAATCTGTTAAGATATATATGAGACTAGCTTTCACCCTCGGCTTTGCCCGCGTGAATTTCCCACGGGAACAATGCTTTTTCCCGGGATGAAAGGTACCCTATGTCCTTCTCCGTACTTCCAGCCTTGTATATGCGAAATTTCAGGAAGAATGGTTCAGTAGATAAAGCGTGAAGAGGTAACAAACAAACAAACTCACTTTCGCATTTACAATATTTATTAGGATTAGGATTAATAGATTATTTTATCTCAAATGTCAATCGTTGTAATTTTTCTTGTGGTGCAGCTCTGGTGACCTGACACTAGGCTTTGCCTAGCTTGGCACTAGTCTCCCACTTAGTTTAAATAAAGATTGTGTTTAATTATGATACTGTATTTTTGTGGGAGAAATAAAGAATTTATTTAATCTCGACCCCCAGAATCTACAAAGACCTAATGAACAACGACGTACTAACAAACATAAAGAAGTACAGTCGCAAGCTATTCGATAACATCTGGGCCAAGATAGAGAAGTACATCCCGTTCAAGGACGAAGTAGCACAATTATACGCAGAGTTCAAGAGCGCTTGGCAGGCGTTCTTGAAGACTAAGCAAGTGGTGTACATCAGGGAAAAGGTACGTAAGAGTTAAAAAAAAATTACATTTTGAACAAATAATTCAAAAAATGGAACACCCAAAAAAGTGTTATACAAGCTGTGCCCTGTGGCTTGCTTTCCGTGGGAATTTCGGGATAAAAGGTACACTATGTGGTAGTCCAGGTATTTTTCTACCCGTGTACCAAATTTCACCAAAATCCGTCCAATAGATTTTGCGTGATTGATAAACTTAAGTAAGTCGATAACATGTTGGCTAAGTTAGAGAAGTACATCCCGTTCAAAGACGAAGTAACGCAGTTGTACGCAGAGTTCAAGAGCGCTTGGCAGGCGTTCTTGAAGACTAAGCAAGTGGTGTACATCAGGGAAAAGGTACGTAAGAGTGATTAATAAAAATAATTGATTTATTTTAACTTTATTGTACACAGACACAAAATTACAGTACAAAAGGTGGACTTAATGCTAAAAGCATTGTGTGGCAGTCAAACCTTTAATAATGCTAAAAATAATGACATAATCTACTTCTGTTTTAATCCCATAAAATATTTGGAACACACCAAATAAGTGTTATTTATGAGCTGTGCCCCAGGGCTTTGGCCCGGCTTAATGATGATGGAATGATAAATAGGCTATCGCGTTCAAATAAGCCAAAGAAAAAACAATAATACTCATTTAATGAAACAAATGTGACTTAAATGTTGTCTGTTGCATCTGACTAGACATGTGTTTCCTGAAAATGTATATATTGTAACATCTTTTGATTACAATGTTTACAGCAATAAAAATTCATTCATTCATTTGTAATTCGACGACCTCCGTGGCCTAATGGTCATCGCGCTGGACGGCCACTGGAGGTCCCGGGTTCGATCCTCGGTCGGGTCAAGATGGAAAATGATTTTTTTCAGATTGAGCTAGGTCTTGGATGTTTATCTATAGATATAGTATCGTTGAGTTAGTATCCCATAACACAAGTCTCGAACTTACTTTGGGGCTAACTCAATGTGTGTGTTTTGTCCATCTGTGTGATTTGTTATTACATATCTATCTATCTAATTTCAGTATCTGGAAGCGTACGAGCGCCTGCGCTGGTGGTACGACTACTTTTTGATCGGGGAAGCGTTATCGACCGTCTGGGAGATTATATATCAGAAACTCACAGATCTGTCCAAGACAGCGCTGCAGTATGAGGAGTTGTAAGTTGTTTTTCTTTAATTAGAAATTGTGTTTTTAAAATCTTTCATTCATGATCATAAAAGATAACGCCCTTTCCGGTTGTATTTAAGACCAGGTCCAACGTGAGCTGTAAAAAACAAAATTCATATGCGCTTAACCGCGCCGTGTGCGCGTTGCAATAAGATAGTTTTTTGCACAACACAATGTTCTACTTTCGTTGGCAGGATCGAACAGATTTTGTACCGATTTAGCAACTCTTTTTCAAATATCATTAAAAATATTAGTTTTAAAACAAAAGTGCTCGATTAAGACTTTAATATAGCATATATATAAACGAATTATATAAAAAGATATATATGTTATCGCTGAAAATTTAAAGTTTCATGACTTGAAAGCTGAAATATTTTCTAAATTTTCGGTGCCTTTATGAATTAATTAAGCCGAAAATATGTATTTTTATTAAAAAGTACATGATTGAAACCTTAATAGAGATCATAATCTATATCCTGTATTATTTTTCCACTTCGTAAATAAACTCTAATTATGTAAATTTCTTCATGAAAAATTACAATTATTTCGAATGTGGGGTTGGACCTGGCCTTTAATTGATTATTTTGTATAAATCAGTTGATTATGGAGGATACAACAACGAATGGCAGTTGAATTAATCATACACATACTGAGAAACAAACAGATTTGATGTTATTTTTTACACGACTGACCAAAATAGGAGTGTTATGTTTCAGGGTTCATGTATGTATGTAAGTTTCTTTATTCCACCATAAGTCCTGAACGGCTAACAGATTTTGGTGTGCGATTGACATAGGCTGTGTAAGTTGTCAGTAGTGTTTTAATTTTTTAATAATTAGCTTGTGTTCTGTATGGGTTGTTTTTGTGTAGGTACCACAGAACATATAAAAGAGGTTAGAATGGCTATAATGCGCCGTTTCTATGAGAACCAGTGTCGCCTAATCCGCCCCACCTTTCACCGTTACCACACATATGCCATAATGAGTACGAAGCTTTGCACATTCTTGCAATTTCCAATCTAGCCAATCATAGCGCCACGTCATCACGCAATTTCAAACTGAACCAATCATACGCAAGCACGCAATCGATGTACAATTAGTGTGATTGTGTTTGTAAACTACGCTAGTGCTTGACTAAACTTTAAATGACTTAATTATCGATATTGAATTTTGTTATTAAACAATAACATAATTCAAACAACAATACTGTTACATACAAAAGTGATATAGTAAAATGGAAAATAACACAAAGTACATTTCTTACAATCTTATATTTATTGACCTTGGAACAAGATATATTTATTAAGAAGTTGTCGCTTGGTTTGTTTTTCTAAAGAATTTTTTAGTAAAAAGTGTTAGCGAATGTTTAAATATTTCTCAATAACGACTTTAGTTAGATCCGTTACATGGTTCAGTTGCAAGATTCCACCCGGACAAACATACATACATACATATATTGCAAGTTAAATAAAAGCTTGTTATAATAATAATTATTCGCATTACTTAATTTAGTCTTTCCACATTAACATTAATTTATAACATTTATAAATATATGACTTTGAAAGACGATATCGATAAATACCGTCTCTCACTACGCCCAGCACAAGAGCTATTGCCAAGTTGTTGCCGCGCACTCCACTACGCGGTACGTTTGACGTTGCAAAAATAACGAACGCATGCAGACAGCAATGTATATTTTTTGGAGAAAAAAAAATATTTTAATGACCTTTGAAAGATTTTGACTAAAATATCGTATTTACTAGAGGTTTTTTTACTTACCGATGATAAGAAACGCATCCTTTGTTTATATTAAGCTCTTGGATCTTCGCTCGACAAGTAATTACCGCACATGAAGGCATTTTCGTACAATTTTGTAGCAGCGCTTCGCAATACTTACTCCGCTAGAGTTCGCGAGCGACTAAACGGCGCGGTCACGTGTTTTTGTAAAGATACGAGCGGTCGCTCGCATGCTTGGCGCGCCGGCCCCGCCCACAACTCCTTTCTACCTCTTTTATATGTTCTGTGGTAGGTACTATCATTAGGTTTTGAGATATATGTGCTATAAACAAAATAATTATCCCTAGTTGGTTGAAATATATAATTGTAATGAGTGATTTTCCGAGACCCAAATAAAAAAAAAGAAATAGATGGCGCTAAGTAAAAGGCGAGTCCATACAGAAAGCAACAATGCACGGGATTGGCATTTCTTTAAATTAAAACAAACATCAAATGATCTTTTTCAGATTGACCCAGGTCTTGATGTTTTTTTATGTATATATGTATTTGTTATAAAATATAGTATCGTTGAGTTAGTATCCCATAACACAAGTCTCGAACTTACTTTGGGGCTAACTCAATCTGTGTGATTTGTCTGTATATTATTTATTTTATTATTTATTTATTTATCTAAAAAATATCAATATTGTGATTTGTGCAACTGTCAAACTGTTAGGTGTTGTTTTTTCTGCCTCTGGTTAACAAGGAAAAGCGCACAATATAGGTACAGTCTTTATTACGGCTCAGCTTTCATTAAACGCCATCTAATGAGATTTTTTTACATCGATTTTGTTTTTTTAATTTGAGCTTTCAGAAATTAGCCCATTATTTATTTATTTACGTTGCACAATACTCTCAACTGATCAGGATCGAGTAACTTCTTACTACAAAACAATGTCTAAAGTTAAATACTTGCCAAACACATTACCCGTTCATAAGAAAAAGATACTGACAACTAGAAAATGTCATTAAAGCACGTGTATTTTAATTGTAAGGGTGTTTAACAAGTATTTAACTTTAGACATCGTTTTGTAGTAAGACAGACATTGTTTCTATTCTATTTTTTTTACAAACAGACACCGCACCCCAAAAACCAACTTCATATTCGACCCACACGTCGGCGAGATACTGCTAGAACAGAAGCTGCCCATGTCTTGGCACGCTTTCAACCGCACTCCTGACTTCTCAGAGATATCCGAGTACAGGGCCGTAAGGTATTATATTTGTATTGTACTAGCTTTTGCCCGCAGATTCGCCCGCGTGATTTTCCCACGGGAACAGTTTTTCCTAGGATGAAAGGTACCCTATGTCCTTCTCTGTACTTTGAACTATGTGTATGCGAAATTTCAGGATGATTGGTTCAGTAGATAAATCGTGAAGAGATAATTAACAAACAAACTCTCATTTATAATACTAGCTTTTGCCCGCGGCTTCGCCCGCGTGAATTTCCCGCGGGAACAGTGCTTTTTCCCGGGATGAAAGGTACCCTATGTCCTTCTCAGTACTTCTAACTATATGTAATTTCAGGAAGATTTGTTCAGTAGATAGAGCGTGAAGAGGTAACAAACAAACAAATAAATACTTAAACAAATAAACAAACAAACAAACTCACTTTCGCATTTATAATATGAGTTAGGATTAGGATTTTTGAGTCTACATAATTTATGTTTAAGTTATATATTATGATAAGTGATATATGATAAAAAAAATAATATATGAATAAATATAGTGTAAGAATAATGTTACATACATATGGATCATAGTTCTCTGAGAATAAAAGTTTTTATTTTTATTTTAAAAAGCCCCCTCGTTCACGATAAGCGACCAACACTGAGTTTCTTTCGAAAATGCTAGAGTTCATAGCTTTGAGATTAAAAATATAATTTTGTGATTAATTAAAAAGTGCCTGTGAACTTTTCAAAATAAGCTTTTGATTTTGATTTCAAGGGACTTCCTAGATGATTGGCTGGTGACCAATAGGACTATATGGTCGTATTACTACGAGGTCAGGCCGTATATGGACTTGAATAATATATTGCCGCCGTTTTCGGGTGAGTTATAATAATTTATTTTATTTTATTTATTTAAAAACCATACAAAGCTTTACACAAATAAGTGTAACAATTACTTGATGATACACATATCAATAAAGTTTCCTCTCTTAAATAACTCACATTGAGCAGGTAAGCAAACATATCAAATTCAACAAAACGGTTGACAAAAACGGAACATCTATAGTAAATGTTCCCACTATTTATTAAGGTAACGAAACGATAAAGCAATATATTTTGACTAAACTGTATAATTTGTAAAGTTAGGGCGGTGTATAGTTAGAAGCTTGACTCTACAGCTAAGCCAACTCTACGTGCCCTAACCTTTTAAATCTCCACCTTCATTCTCGTATTCAAAGTCGCTGCGATATTGTGATGATTTGTTGTGCGACACGGAGTAATGTCATATTTCTGAGAATTAATCACTGATAACTTATTGACAGTTCGAGTGGTCTAGTGTAGGTAACATTTTACATGAATATGTTTTTGCTGGGATATTTTTTTAATCTCGTTATGTTTTTCTAGGCATGGCGGTGATGACGGGTCAAGGCACATTGGTCACGTTCGACAAACGAGTATTTACTATCGCCGAGGCGGGCAGCTTCCTGCTCAGCAAGGCTAGTAGTTTGTAGCTCTAAATCCATCTCCTGTAATGTTAGTGATGACGGAGGGCACGTGTTCACTATCGCCAAGGCCCAGCTTCCTGCTCAGCAAGGCTAGTAGTTTGTAGCTCTAGATCCATCTCCTGTAATGTTAGTGATGACGGAGGGCACGTGTTCACTATCGCCGAGGCGGGCAGCTTCCTGCTCAGCAAGGCTAGTAGTTTGTACCTTTAGATCCTTCCACGGTTTGTTTGATCTTGACAGATAAGTACAGATAAATATTGGTCATCTAATTATTGATCTAGTTTGTTATATAAAATGTCTCTTTCGCAAAATGTCGCGTCTGGAACTTCGATTTTTAAAGCAAAATCATTATTCTGCGAAAGCGACATTACGAGAAAGAGACATTTTACGACTATGGAACATTTTGAGGCGAGGCGATTTTGAGACGAAAGAGGCATTTTGCTTATAAAATATGTGTAAATTATTCGTTTTATTTACTTTTTTAGGACTACCGCCAGAACAACTTCACAATAGTGATGACCAGCAACGAACAGGCGCGCTACGACCTCGTGGTTGTGACGAGGAGTTCTCTCATACAGCTGGACTTGTACAAACAGGTGAGCTCGCTACTTATCTTATCTCATCTTATTTTATCTTGCAACGGTGTCCGTATTCACGATAGCACGTCGAGTCTTTTGTACTTACCCCCAAGCCTTACTCACACACAGCGGGATTCCTGAAGAAGGACTGCATAAGCTTCAGGATATCACCTGCTGCGATGCACCTGTAGTCCTCCAGTTACGCGTCTAGTCGCAAAATGTCCAGTGGTCGCAAAATGTCCAATTCGCAGAATGTCCAATTCGCAAAGTGTCCAATCCGCAAAATGTCCAATTTGCAAAATATCCAATTCTGTTCTGTTTTGAAGATTTTTATTATAATCAACGGACAGAAACGAAGTGTCTTAATTTCTTTTTGTTGATTTTTATACTCTTTAGATTATAGATGTATAATTAATGGACAGAACGTGGCATAAAATTTTTGTTTTCGATGATTTTTATTACAATTTCATTTTTGTTGATTATTTTACTTTGTATAAATGTGTGAAGTAACGGACACAACGTAGCTTTTTATTTATATTTTAGATAATTTTTGTATAATTATCGTATAGAAAGGAAGCCTGTAATTTCTATTTCATATATTTTTTTGTATAATTATACTTTCATGTTATTCATACTTTATATATTATTATAAAAAACCGAGATAAAAATAAAACTGATTTTACGTACGTTGTACTGATGTTACGTTTTTACGAATTTGACTTCTCATTTAATATCTCAAGCATCGGTAGACAATATGGACATTTTGCGACCACTGGACATTTTGCGAATTGGACATTTTGCAACTAAACGCGTACAGTTACGGATACGCAGTTCCAAAGAGGGCCAGTCGCTTGTTAGCCAGCGAGACTCACACTTACACATAATGTGCTCCATAGACTCCTCTGCTTCTGCACACACCCGACCTAGAGGGCTTTCGACAAGTTTTAGCTTGAACAGGTGCCCACGACATTTGAAATGTCCGGTCAGAGCTCCCATTAAAATTCTTGTCTGTCCGAGCGAGCGAAGCGAGCGAGGGCTATAATTCAAGTTGGGGCGAAAACACATTGTTTGTATGTATGTATGTTTGTTGCGCGATAACTCTCGAACCGTTGAATGAATTTCGATGATATTAGGAATACGTGTAGCAACTATCCATAGAATTTTCAAGTTCGTTGCGCACCAAAATCTGTTCAGCCGTTTTTGTGATGTACTCGTACGCATATTTTTAAAATAATAATCGCGAGGTCTAAGTTCGCGGCGAACCACTAGATGTGTTACATTTATTTTTGGTAATTCAATAAGTCAAGTGCGTGTCGGGCCACGAACAATGTAGGGTTCCGAAGGTACCTATCCTGTAGAAATGCGGACACATGAACTTTCATTTACTTCCACTTTTATATAACTAATGAAAATAACCTAAGTATATACCATCATATAGAATGAAAATTGTTCCTACGAATATTTTTCATACTAAAATCAATTTTGTAAGTTTATCGTCTATTACTCATTAACGTGTAATGTCTACATAGCCGTGATAATTTTCCTTTTAAATTCATTATATTTGCTAGTTATTATAATTTGTTTCATGTATCCACCCTCCACCATTTTCCTGTTCGAGGGGGGGGGGGGGACACTTGACTCTAACAAAATTTATCACTTTAAAGTTAAATATTTCGCACACGGATCCCTAAATCAAAAAATGATCTTCAGACACTCATAATATTTTTTAAAGACCTATCAAATGATACCCCACACGATGGTATAATCGAGAGAAAAAAAAACATCCCAACGTTAGGTGTAGGGGAGGCCCCCCAAAAAAAAATTTTTTTCCTAATTTTATTCTACAGTTCGCTCCGCGTAATAAATATGTATATCTCTACCAAATTACAGTTTTCTAGTACTAGTAGTCTCTAGATTAGCCGCAGACAGACGGACGGACGGACGGACAGACATGACGAAACTATAAGGGTACCTTGTTTACTTCGGAACCCTAAAAATGCATGCATATTTATTGGGTTATTTGGATTAATCCAATGAAGTTAAAATTTAAAATTGCAAAACTCACAAGCCCTTTTTACACGACTGACCAAAAAAGGAGTGTTATGTTTTCAGGGTTCATGTATGTATATATGTTTGTATGTATGTAAGTTTCTTTATTCCACCATAAGTCCTTAACTGATTTTGATGTGAGAGGTGTTTTTTGATTCCTTGCATTCCTCCGAGTGACATAGGATATGTGAGTTGTCTGTTAGATTTATTATGCAAAAATTAATGTAAACAACTCTACAGATGATGTCAAACTTCAACGCGACCCTTATTCATTTTTTTGCTCTCACTGGTTTAGTTCAACTTACTATTGCGTCACGGGTGTGTGTTGGTAGATGGACGTGTACATTGCTTCCAAGCGAACCAAATATAAAATATAGTTTGGACATTTAAAACTGAATAATTATACTTTTATTTGCCCTAACCTCCAACATTGTCAGTCGTGTTTTTTTATTTTTTAGCTTGTTCATTCATGTCAATTAGCAAAAATCTCACCATATAATAATTCTCAAAGCTACAAACTACTAGCAAACTATATTTAAATTCCAGCAAGTGTCCCTCGGGCGTGACGTGCTCAGCCTCCCTGCCGCAGTCGAGGGGTTCGTGATCGACAGACAGACAGACACCATCATAAAAATGCGTATATCTCAAAAACGACTGAACCGATTTTGTTGCGCAACGAACTTAATAATTCTATGGATAGTTGCTACACGTATTCATATCATCGAAATTAATTTAACGGTTCGAGAGTTATCGCGGAGCAAACATACATACAAACAATGTATTTTCGCCCCAACTTGAATTATAGCCCTCGCTCGCTTCGCTCGCTCGGTCAAATAGAGTACAAAACAAAAAAAAAATAAGTGTGTGTGTTGCAGCAATGAGTCATGTGACAATCACATAACATTCAAACTGACATGACAAGTGACACTTGCATTTTTTTTATATATCATGGCATGGGAAAGATCCGCAACAGACGTAGCTCCGCCATTTTTAAGCGAATTAAGAAAAATCGAAGATTTTAACATGCTAATCAGGAATGTTATTCCTGCTACCAGAAATATATTCAAGCGTTTTAAAAAAAATTCATACATTGCCTATTGACGCGCAACATCGTGGTTCTTTCTCGCTCCATACAATTTACATAAGTGATAAACTCGATGTGCTATTTCACCTTAGTAAGTAGAAGTGGGAGAGATAGTATTGTTACGGGCTACTGGTCCGTGGATTTGGATAAAAACACCTGATGACACTGATGAGACTTTATTGACTACACCACACTCAAGTTACAAGGGTTTTCTCACGACGATGTCCAAATTGTCCAAACACAATGATCAGAGTCCAGTAATTATCGCCAAGTCGTCACTTAGTATTTCGCACTTGTATCACTTCGATCTTTCTCTTAGCTCGTCTAAAGATGAACTGAACTCGGCGCCGAACAACCACGCTTATATAGGCCAGCCAAATCCCTCGAGCTACATCTCGAATGTTCCCGGCCTAACTCTGTCGAACGATCGAGTATATCGCTATCCCGCTCTTACACATGGCTGTCTTTGTCCTTTAGGTTGCAAGCGACTATGAACCTTAACCGTAACGTAAGGCTCATTATTGCTTGCACCGCTGATCATTTCTAGAACCAAAGAGGGTTCACGAAGCATAAGTCTAGAACATTCTAGTATTTGCGTACTTTTCTAGACTTCGCCGGTGCGTTTTCGTAACAGTATGATATGTTGCGTGTCAATGATTGTCTTTAAGATCAATCCTACTAATATTATAAATGCGAAAGTTTGGATGTGAGTTTGTGAATCTTTGAGTTTGTGACGATGTTTGTTACTCAATCACGCAAAATCTACTGGACGGATTTAGAAATTTGGTATACGGGTAGAAAAATACCGGGAATAGCACATAGGGTACTTTTTATCCCGAAATTCCCATAGGAGCGAAGCCCCGGGGCGTGGCTAGTATGGTCTAATTCTTATTTATGTTAATTTTCAATTTTTTTTCTTTATGTATAACATGCAGGTGTTTTGGATTACTTATCTGTGAACCTGTTTGTATCCTTATGATTAATATATCTTTCATTTATGTTTCAAGGCTGGTGCTACGCAAGTTTAGGCGGTCTGCTCGGCACATACAACAACGAACAGTTCGACGAACTCCGCCTCCCCAACGGCTCGTACACCACGTCTGTTACTGAGCTGGCCCACGGCTGGGCTCTAGGCCCAACAGTGGGCAAGCTGGAGAACCACGAGATCAAGAATGATACGCAGTGCGAGAAGTTCTTTATGAATAAGGTGTCGCCGTTACATCCTTGTTTCTCGATTGTGAGTATTTTCTTTTTGTTGATTTATTTGTTTATTTATAACTTTACTAACTTTTTCTCGCGTTAATTATACACTAAACCTTCCTCATGACTCATCCCGTCCATTGGTGAAAACCGCATGAAAATCTGTTCAGTAGTTCTCGAGTTTTTAACGAATAGATAGACATAGGTGTACATATAAAATTAAGATCACAGTTGTTAAAGTAACATAATTTACTGAAACTTCTCATTAATAGTTCTTGATAAGTTCATTTCTAACAGTTATTGTTGAATTTTTAGCAGGCATTCGGCGGATGTCGATGTTTTGAATTTATGAACTGCCCCCCCCCCTCCACAGAAAAAAAAATCCTGGATCCGCCCTTGATTAACTTGTATAATTTCAGAGTAGCTTTATTTATCATTCTCCTACCTTTGCGATGGCTGACCCTCGCATCAACTCGTGAACGGGTGTTGTTCTTAACCATTTCATTGCTCGATCTCGATCGCAAACAACATGTTTTATTATTTGTTTCTTATATTTTATTTTAATTTTGACTGTACACAATCTAGTGTATGTATAAAGTTAATAAGTAGCCCCTCTGGCATATTAGGCGACCAAGACTGTTTCGTGAGTTTCTTTCGGCATTTCTTCTCAGCAGTGCTCGTTCCGAAATGCTAGTAGTTTGTAGCTTTGAGACATAATATATTATTATTAAATAATTGGTTTTTCACATGAAAAAGAGCCTTCTTTGAAGGCCAAGTTTCAATAAAGAATTTTTGATTTTGATTAAATAATTGCAAGCAACTGTTGTTTAGACCATACGAGTAAATTATTGCTTCAAGAATTAACAATCAAGAAACGTGCACTGTCTAAATGGGCCTTTATACGAGTATATCAATCTCCTTGACATTCCAGATCTCAGCCGAACCCTTCCACCTGGAGTGCGTAAACGGCGTAGAAGCGTGCGCGCTAGCGAGCGCGTATATGCAATTGTGCGCGCTACAACACGTGGCCACGCATATACCCGATCACTGCATGCAGTAAGTATACGTTAATTCGTCTTAAGGCGAGACCCAAGGCTAATCAGAGGGGGTGAGGGGCGGTACGTAAGCTCCGCCTTAAAGCAGACACAATAAGGTTACTTTTCGAATTTTCTATAATTTGTGTTTTTGCTAGCGAGTTTTCGTTAGGCTCTTAGGGTAATTATTTTAGAGGTTTTCTTTTAATTATGATAAAACACTAAATATATTTTAATAAATAAGCCGGTATCGTTTTAAATAATTGTATTCTTTATTTTATTCTTAAAAAAAATTCTACTGTTATGCTTAAATTACGGAGATTTTTGACGATAAAGAAAAAAAAACAGGATTATGTATTATTTTTTTATCTAGTCTTATTATTTTGATTTGTAATTTGATTCGGTATAATTCTAGTTTAGTATTTTTCTCTTTACGGGATATTTTTCCTGCTTCAGTACTTCTATCCTATGGTTCACACTTGACGTTTAAAGACAGTACGTTTTCGGAAAATCCTGATCGGATATGCCCTTAATTTAATGATGCGGCAGTGGCCGAGTGGTAGGGTGCCTGCTAAGGTCCCAGGTTCAAATCTTGCCCGGGCTACATGAGTTTGCACACTAATCTGACTCGTATGGTGGTTTTCATCGACCGCCACTTGCTTCTGGTGAAGGAAAACATCGTACGAAAACCTGCATTATGATTGATGATTATCAGCTAGTGTGTGAAATGGAGAAGGCAATGGCAAACTACTCTATTAACATTGCCAAGATAGTCGTTGTATGTGTTTAATTCTATATAATGACCACGACCCTCAGTCATAAGAAATCGACTAAAGAAGGAGGAATTTGATTAAAGCTAACACTATGAATATTCAACACTCGCATTTATTTGAAGGCAAAGTTTCAATAACGTTTTTGATTGATTTAATTTGACTGTACCTACATAAATCCTATTTCATCATAAACATGCGTAAAATGCCAGGATTTAAGCCCTCGGTGTATCAATCGGCTATTTTTCCACAGATGATAATTTAAGCGTGGCCTTCGAGTCTCACGACTCTTAGCTCTGTCAACCCCTTAAGGCCATTTCGTACCCCACATTCAAAATAATTGTAATTTTTCATGAAGAAATTTACCTAATTAGAGTTTATTTACGAAGTGGAAAAAATACATAGTTTCGGCACCGAAAATTTAGAAAAAATTCAGCTTTCAAGTCATGAATTAAAATTTTCAGGGATAACATATACATCTCTTTATATAATTAGTTAATATATATACTATATTAAAGTCTTAACCGAGCACTTTTGTTTTTAGACTAATATTTTTAAAGATATTTGAGAAATAGTTGCTAAATCGGTACAAAATCTGTTCAATCCTGCCAACGAAAGTAGAACATTGTGTTGTGCAAAAAATTATCTTATTGCAACGCGCACACGCCGTGGTTAAGGCGAATTTTGTTTTTTGCAACTCAGGTCGGACCTCGACTTAAGTGATTCTGTAACTATTTCTCAACAGATGCACAACGCCCCAAGGTGACATAATAGAAGAAGGAACCTTCCACGAGTTACAATACATCCCGAACTCCACCGACGTAGTGTTGATAGTGGAAGCGCAGAGCTGCAACAGAAACCTGCGCAAACGCAAGAATATCGATCTGTTTGTGGAGGCGTTTGACAGCCGATTGCAGGGCGGTGGGCTGTCGGATAATAGGTTAGTGGTATTCATGATACATTATACAATGTGTCCCGTCATCAGTCATTTTTTTTTTTACTTTTTTAAATTTCGTTTTAAAATAAAAAATAAACAGTTTAATGGGCTAGTTTATTCACAAGAAGCTAATAATAGAAGAATAATTAAAAAAAATACTTTTTGTTTTATTTTTTTTTTGTTCTTACGTTTTTTCTTTTTTTTGCCCTTCATATTGAAACATCTTTCTCATTTTATTGTTATTTAAATGATTAGCTTTTAAATGTGACCTATTTTATGTCGATAGCACTTTTACACGAGTTGTTATGGTTGAACAAGAGCCTGAAAAAAACAAAATGGCTGCCATTTTACTATAGTAAAAGAAAAAAAAGTTATGAGTGGTGATTTGTTCATAAAAAATGCCATATAACATACATCAAAGGCTCCGACACTGATGACGGGACACATTGTATAATTTATAGCATACAAACCGCGCCCCGCGGCTTCGCTCCCGTAGGAATTTCAGGATAAAAAGTACTCTATGTGCTATTTCCGGTATTTTTCTACACGTATACCAAATTTCATCGAAATCCGCCCAGTAGATTTTATGTGATTGAGTAACAAAAATCCTTACAAACATACAAACTTAAAGATATGTGAGGTATCCATCGATTCCTTACGTTATTCCGGATAACATCCATACTAATATTATAAATGTGATAATCTGTTTGTCTGTTACGCTTTCACGGCTAAACTGCTGGACCGCTTTTTATGTTATTTGATATGGATATAGTTGAAGACAAGTCTTCAACTATGGTCAAACATAGGCTACTTTATTTTCAAAAATCAACCCCCAAAGGGACTTAAATGGGGGGTCAAAGTTTGTATACTTATACTTTAAGCCACGGGGCAATAGCTAGTGGGGTCCCTTAGAACTGCTGTAGTGTTTTCTTATAACATGGGGCGGCAAAAGAGCAAGCATGTCACCTTTTTTGTTTGCATAATAAACTATTTTTCTTAATTTGCTATTACGTTTTAGATATGCGGTTGTAGCGTTCGGCGGATCTGGTATATATCGGACGCCGCGTGCGCTCTACGTCAGCAACAAAGTATTCACTGACGCTACGGAATTGCCGATTCACATCGACCATATTCATATAGGTGAGTTGCTGTTTCTCGCTGTTTCTCACTGGCACATTACCGAGAAACAGGCTGAAAATCTAAAAGATTATAAAAGATTTACTCTTTCACATTGCTTTCGGCTACTATAAGCTATATATATAATTGTGGTTACTATAAGCTATCGATACACATCGAGTACATTCATATCGGAAATTTACTGTTTCTCGCTGTTTCTCACTTGCACATTGCCGGTAATCAAGCTGAAACCATGAGATTTATTCGTCATTCGGTTGTTACTAAGCATCGTTACACATCGACTACATTCATCGGTACGTTACTGTTTCCCACTCGCCCATTACCGAGAAACAAGCTAATAATCATGAGATTTACGCTTTATTTGGTGGTTACTAAGTTATCGACCAAATGATATCGGTAAGTTACTGTTTCTCGCTCGCACATTACCGAGATCTGAAAAGCATCATTTTACTGTTTCTTGCTGTTTCACACTGAAACAGGCTGAAAATCATGAGATTTACTGTCCTTTCGGTGGTTACTACTAGCGACCACATTCATATCGGTAAGTTACTGTTTATCGCTGTTTCTCTCTCAAATATGACCGAGAAACAAGCGGAAAAGCCCACATTCTCTTCTCCTATCTGCGATGTACAGTGAGGCATATAGAAAAGTATACCACATTTCATAGTGTACTCTTTATTCTGAGTTTACTGAGCCATCGATAAACATAAATCACTTTCATTTATTTAAACATCCTTCTATTACTTTTGTTCTCAGAAAAAGCGGACCTAGCCCGCAGCAACAGGTCGCAAGCGGCAGACATGTTCGGGGCTTTAAGATTCGCGACCAAACTGTCGTTTAGGACCGCCGTGCCCAGGACATTTGTATTGATGCCATGTTCTCTATGCGATGCCGACAGAATGCAAGTTAGTGTAAATTTATACAGGGTTACTGGTACATCGACCGACATCCGGTGAGAGGTGTTAGTATTGGTCAAAACAAACTATTTTCACCCCCTAATGCCTTATCCAAAAGTTAACCGTTTCAGAGATATTTCACATTTTAGATGTTTTGAGAAAAAAGGTACTTTTGCGTAAATAGGGGTCCGGACAAGGTATGAGAATTGTTAAAAATGTGTAATTTTATGATAGAATACATATAATTAAACACATTTTGCGACTTTTCAGCACGAGTTTATTCTCCTGAGCTAATTTATTAGAGTTACAACTTTTTGGGAAAGTCCATTTCAACGCGAGAGGGCGCTGCGACAAGTAAACATTAGCTCCGCAAAGAATATTAATTTAAAATTGTTTTAGTGGAGAAGATTAGTTGCAAGTGATAAAATATTTAACAATAAACTGTGACTCATAAGTGATAGTGTTATTGAATAAATCAAACTCAAGATAGCATTAAAAAAAACAAACTAAGTGCCATAAACCATTAGTCATAATAAACATTAGACATTCTAAAGAAAGCTATGTGAACAGTGAAGTGCTTAAAAAACAATATTGAAAACATTAAAAAT
>CM031591.1:73695-101995 GCA_018467065.1 Ephestia elutella | reverse complement strand
TAATCTATGCAAATAAATGATTCTATTCTATTCTATACGCGTGACGTCATATGAATGCACGTTTAATTAGGAGCGTTTTGGTATCGTCCAAACATCGCTTAAAAATGTGAATTGTTTTTTGCTATATCTTGGGAAATACTTTGTTTATTGATGTGATTCTTTTACGGATGATTCTATTATTGTGAGATATTTCAAAGAAGCATCAAAAAAATAGTTGTCCGGTCCCCTATTTTCTTTTATTTCTTTGTTTTTAAATTCTTTCTAGTTTTTTTAAATGATTTTATTTTTACAAATGTTTTATCTAAAATATTTTGTAAATGAAACCAAAATCTTTAAGAAGGAAATGGAAAATTTAGCTTCATAACCCGTATTTTGTTAATAATTTTTTCTATGACTTTCAACTAATATTCGTGCAGATATTACAGAAAACATCCTTGGTTTATTAGCTTTACAAAAAGGTATAATAATCAGGTAAAATATTTGTAGTTCTTAAAAAATTGAGTCTGAGAAAATTGTGTCTAAAGTTAAAAGTCATAGAAAAAATTATTAACAAAATACGGGTTATAAAGCTAAATTTTCCATTTCCTTGTTAAAGATTTTGGTTTTCTTTACAAAATAGTTTGGATCAAACATTTGTAAAAATAAAATCATTTAAAAAATCTAGGTAGGATTAAAAAAAAAAGAAATACAAGACAAAATCTACGAAAAATTGCCTTTTTTCTCAAAACATCTAAAATGTCAAATATCTCTGAAACGGTTAACTTTTGAATAAGGCAATAGGGGGTCAAAACAACTTATTTTCATCAATACTAACACCTCTCAACGGATGTAGGTCGACTTACCAGTAACCCTGTATAAGTGTTTTACCATTTTATAGATTTCATTGTAGTGACTTGATCACAAACGTACCATGTTTAATCATATGTATTTTTTTTTTGTTGTATGTACTTATAAAAAAATACATATGTATGAGAATTAAAAAAAAACAAACCAAAACTGTTTAATGAGTTTCCTTCGGCGTTTCTTCTCAACAGTGGTCGTTGCTAGTAGTTACTACCTTTGAAATTTATAATACGATATGATTATTAATTAGTTTTTAACGCGAAAAAGTGCCTGTGAATGCCAAGTTTCAATAATTGTATGTTTAATTATTCAATCCTAACTAATATTGTAAATGCGAAAGTGAGTTTGTTTGTTTATTTGTTACCTCTTCACGCTTTATCTACTGAACCAATCTTACTGAAATTTTGCATACTTATAGTTAAAAGTACTGAAAAGTACTTACGGTACCTTTCATCCCAAAAAAAACAAGCACTGTTTCCGTGGGAAATTCACGCGGGCGAAGCCGTGGGCAAAAGCTAGTTATCTATAAAATGTAAATTTCATGACTGTAATTTGTATGTCAAATGGCGTAGCTTAAAGCACTATTTAAAATGTAATACATATGTCTGACAAAATTTATTTTATTTTTATTTTATTTTATTTAAAATAAACGAATCTGTATCTTTTCAGATGGACTACTCAACAATCTCCCACAATCTGATGGAGAATTCTGTGACCCTCCACATTCTTATGGACGGGGACTTCACGTTATCCAAGAAACGAGCGGCCAAATATCTCTTTGGTAAATATTGATACTTGCGATAGAGAGAGACGAGTGGAAGAAAAAGGGGAGACCTTTGCCCAGCGGTGGGACACAAAACCTACAAGCCAGAAAAAAATATATATTAAGGGTCATCCATAAGTTATATCACACATTAAGGCGGGGGGAGTGGTCGACGATTTACATGGGAGCACTCGAATGTCGTGACGTCAAATTTCAAAATTTAATATTTTTAAGTTTTGAAATACGAAATAATTATAAAATGTTCTACCTTTCATTAAGTATGAATAATTTTTATTTAGGTACTTTAATGAATTATTACAATTTAATCATTTATATTTTTATTTCAAGTTTGACAAGGCTTGTGGCGGATTTATTTCTGTAAATTAACTCAATGAAATCCTACTTATAATTATTATAAACGCGAAAGTTTGGATGTGAATTTGTGAGTTTTTGAAAATGTTTGTTACTCAATCACGCAAAATCTACTGGACGGATTTCGATGAAATTTAGTAGGTATACGGGTAGAAAAATACCGGGAGTGCTATTCCCGGTATTTTTTACCCGGTACAGGGTATAGGGTACTTTTTATCCCGAAATTCCTACAGGAGCGAAGCCCCGGGGCGCCCCTAGTAAATAATAATTTCAATATTTCTAGGTGTGAAATTGCAATTTAGGTGACGTTACACTAGAGGGTCTCACTAATGTGATACCCCCCCCCCCCATCGTTAGTACACGTGTAAACTTCGTTTTTTCTTAATTTTCCTATTAAGTAAATAATTATCACAGTACTTTTTGTTAAATTTTGTTGAAAATAAATCAAATACGAGTATTAGTTCAAACCTAAATATTCTAAACCTCTATCGTCTGTCTGTAGGTATCGACAGCACCCTAGCGTACACTAACAAGGACTACGAGCGTGTAGTGGGAGACGCGGCGTTGAGGAAACAAGTGCGACTGCCGAAGGAAAGACTTGGCGTTTGTACCTCGCTCGCTTTGGAGACTAACGGTAAGTGTACTCTACAGTACATGGGACAACGTTTTTTTTATGCTTTTTGGAAATATCTCACAATAGAATCATCTGTAAAATAATCGCCTCCACAACCAAAGTATTTCCCAAGATATAGCAAAAAACAATTCACATTTTTAAGCGATGTTTAGACGATACCAAAATGTACTATAAGTACATTCATATGACGTCACGCGTAGAAAATAGACTTTCCCTAAAAGTTTGAACTCTAATAAATTAGCCCTGAAGAATAAACTCGTGCTGAAAAGTCGCAAAATGTGTTTAATTATATGTATTGTATCATAAAATTACATATTTTTAACAATTCTCATACCTTGTCCGGTCCCCTATTCAACAGAAAATTTAAAAAAATCTAATTGATAAAGCTTACTATAATATAAATGACTACATATTTAAATGACGAATCCAAAATTAACGATACCTACTTTGAAAACGGGGCATACGTGTTTCAAAAATCATCATTTTATGTCTAAAACGGCCTCTTTGATGGATTGGAAAATCATCCATTTCTCATTCGGGACCAACCAGCAGGAAGCGAGGCCGAAAGCCGAGCTTCCTGCGGTTGGGCCTATATATATAAAGCTAAGCTACAATACCACTCACTGACTGACATAATTAGTTTGTTCTACGGAATTCAGAACTGGGAAAAAGTAATGATGGGGAAGTGTAGAGGAGGGTGAGGAGACACCGGGAAAAATATGAAAGTGGAACTTGGAGCAGTTCTGGACTGGGTACCCCTACTGCCCGCGGAAACCATAATAGATAGGTGGGGGGTGCTCGACCAAATGTCATAGAGGACCCTGGGCAACGACCACAGCCGGTGTTAGTTTGTTTTTTTTTTTTACTTTTTTTTTCATACAAACTTGACTGGGGATTTTTAGGGGGAAAACGGACTCATACGGGGTCACCGTCATAGACAATATCGTAGAGGATGACCGTGGGACCCCCGACTGACAGGTGTTTTTTTTTTTTTTTCGAAAAGATTTGTATGGGCCAGCCAAGTCACCAGGCAAGCCACCAAGCGAGGCCGAAGGCCGAGCTGCGTTTAAATCGAGGGCTGGGGGGCAGGAGCGAGGCCGAAGGCCGAGCTCCGTCTCGTGCGAAAAGAATTGGGCGAGGCCGCAGGCCGAGCCATTCATGGATGAGCTGATGATAACTTATACCACAAGTCACCAGCCGGGGAGCCGAGGCCGAAGGCCGAGGCTCCGCGGTAAGCGAGGCCGTAGGCCGAGCTGCGTATATGAATCCGAGAAGCGAGGCAAGGCCGGAGGCAGAGCCCCTCCTCCAGCCGGGGCAAGCGAGGCCGAATGCCGAGCTTGCACCGCCAGCGAGGCCGTAGGCCGAGCTGCGTTTTCATAGCAAAGAGCAAAAGCCAAAAGAGTCTTTCGGCTCTTCACCTAATCCCAACCGACAACATTTATTTTTAGATGACTTTTTCATAATTTCCCCAACTTTTTTCGTGCAATCGGAACTGTTTTTTTATAATTGCCCTGCACAGCACGCGAGGTGCTTGCACCTCGCGCAATACAAAAAAACAGTTTCCTATATATTTGTCGGAATACAACATCAGAAAGATCATGGGTTCGGGGGCCGAGCTCATAATGGATGACCAGAGCGGTCAACAAAACAGGTACTTTCACAATGGGTTCACGTGAAAACACAGGTGGGCATAAAACTTATTTCATATTAACTGTCAGGATGAGGGTATTTCCAAAATGACATGCATAGCTTATAAAAGACAGGGTAAACAACTCCTTCTTCAAATTACAGCCCAAAACATCAAGGGATTCCTCGGATATTCATGGATAATGAAATGATTTAACACTAACCTCTCATTTGGTCACTGCTAGGTCCCAACCCTAACCTACTCACGGCAAGGGTCCGCGCCTGACCACGCAGGATCCAGTCCGTTTCAGCTAGTGAGTTTTACTGAACGGTCCTCCGTGCTCACTAGCCAAACACAGTTTAACCATTAAGACTTCCCACAATTAAGTAATAAGTCGTTCCGATAAACAATCATCGTGTATATTTTGTCACCCAGGCACAATATTCGCGGGCGCAAAACTATCGGGCGACCGTCCGACCGCGCGGCGGTTCTCCACCGTGCTCGGCGCACGCGCAGCCTCCCCCCCCCCCGGCGGCCGGCCGCCGCGCTGCGAGTGCCGAGAGGGCCGGCTGCACTGCCGCCCGGCCCGGGACATGTTGCTGCATGTGAGTGTCCTTACAGGTTCTCCACTCCCCCCCCCCGGCGGCCGGCCGCCGCGCTGCGAGTGCCGAGAGGGCCGGCTGCACTGCCGCCCGGCCCGGGACATGTTGCTGCATGTGAGTGTCCTTACAGGTTCTCCACTCCCTCCGGCGGCCGGCCGCCGCGCTGCGAGTGCCGAGAGGGCCGGCTGCACTGCCGCCCGGCCCGGGACATGTTGCTGCATGTGAGTGTCCTTACAGGTTCTCCACTCCCCCCGGCGGCCGGCCGCCGCGCTGCGAGTGCCGAGAGGGCCGGCTGCACTGCCGCCCGGCCCGGGACATGTTGCTGCATGTGAGTGTCCTTACAGGTTCTCCACTCCCCCCGGCGGCCGGCCGCCGCGCTGCGAGTGCCGAGAGGGCCGGCTGCACTGCCGCCCGGCCCGGGACATGTTGCTGCATGTGAGTGTCCTTACAGGTTCTCCACTCCCTCCCCCGGCGGCCGGCCGCCGCGCTGCGAGTGCCGAGAGGGCCGGCTGCACTGCCGCCCGGCCCGGGACATGTTGCTGCATGTGAGTGTCCTTACAGGTTCTCCACTCCCCCCCGGCGGCCGGCCGCCGCTGCGAGTGCCGAGAGGGCCGGCTGCACTGCCGCCCGGCCCGGGACATGTTGCTGCATGTGAGTGTCCTTACAGGTTCTCCACTCCCCCCGGCGGCCGGCCGCCGCGCTGCGAGTGCCGAGAGGGCCGGCTGCACTGCCGCCCGGCCCGGGACATGTTGCTGCATGTGAGTGTCCTTACAGGTTCTCCACCGTGCACCCCTCCCCCCCAGACTGCTGTTTTGTGTACCTACTGTGGAGGCAGATTCCATAACTGTAAGATCAGAGTTGTTAAATTAACACAATTTTATGAAACTTTTTTCTATAGTTTCTGACAAGTTTATTTCAAACCACAGACATAATATTACCTAGACCCCGCAAGTGTATGTACTTCGCGTGTAAAAAGGAAGATGATTCAACTTTATTTAACGCTCGTTCATTCAGTCCGCGGTCGAACGTTCTCGCAGTCAGACGTATTACAAAAAGTAAAAAATGCCTAATTGCGCGGTATTGAGTTGAAGAAACAATACACAAAAGGGACGAGATAAAGGAAACATTTCTTTTCATCAGTAAGTAATTTTGTTTTAAAATGGTGTTGTTTTTAACTAAAAAAACAATTATTTTGTGTTCCCGGCACGGATTTGGCGATTTGACAAAGAAAACTATGTATGCGAGTGTGTATTGTTGATTTAAAATACATTGCCGCTTTTAAAAGGAGTGTTGTAGGGCTTATCTTTAAAAACACGCAATGAATGTTAAAACGAACTATACGTTCACACGTTGTTTAGCTTAGTGGTACGATCACTAATCTCATTTTTCTGTCAAAAAAGGCAAATAGTGCTGTACCGCACAGAAAAGCTAATCGATTCTAAAAGCCTAATCGATTTGGAAACAGAGGAATGATAATGACAGAGGAATGATATTCTGTGTCATGTATTTTTTTTTTAGGGTTCCGTACCTCAAAAGGTAAAAACGGAACCCTCGCGAAAATTAAAAATAGATTATGTATTTAAATAAAAAAATCGAATATCTCAAAAACGGCTGGACCTATTTAGATGCACAACAAACTTAAACATTCTATTAATAATTTCTATGTATATTCCAAGTTTCATCAAAATCGGATCAACGGTTCGAGAGTTATCTCAGAACAAACATGCATACATACAAACAATGTAATTTTTATCCAACTTGATTAAAATCATTAACCTTTCTTTTAGCTTCGCAGTAGTAGAGAAAAATACAAGTTATTAATGATTTATCATTTCTCTGCCGATTTCTCATTCCTCTGTCGATGAACTCGAATAATCGATTATAATATCGGTATTGTAAAATTGCTTACAGTATCAATTTGGAAAGTAAAGGGCGGCGGCGGCGACACCTTTGAATCGTTTGCATGGATGGCGAGCGTTCCCATCACTAAATCGCTTATGTGACGTCACAGTAGGTACAAAAATATTGACACGCTCGTTTTCTATGCAGGCGATGAGACTTGCGGGGTCTAGGTAATATCATGTCTGTGTTTCAAACGTTTTTGTTGATTTCTTTGCCCATCTGGGGCCCTATTTTTGAAAGTGTGACTCACCAAAAAAGCGTGAACCGAATGATTTTTCATTCGATATCCATTATTCCGTATTTTTGAATTGTTGTCGAATAATTCGCAACGAGTGGTCTAAACCACTCGTTTTCGTATGATTTGGTAGTCGAACGTTTTTTACGTCAAAATCATGAATGACATAGACAACCGGATACGAATATAGATGGAGTCTATTAGAATTTTCATTTTAGCGTTCCGTTTAACGCTTACGTTCTCTTTGATTGAAAGTTTACGAACATTTTTTTTTACGATTCGTTACCGATTCGGTTTTTGTTGCGTAGAATGGAGCAGAAATTATTTCTCGCATTATTTTCATATATCACTGGCAACATTGCTAGACGAGTGATTTCAAAAATACGGCTTTTATGTTTTTAGTGTCGTAGTAGGACGAGTGCGACATAATAGTCTATTCGTTTTCGGCGGTATGTCACACTTTAAAAAATAATGCCCCTGGTCCTTGTGCAGTAGCGAAGGACGCAGAGACGCCACCATTAGCAGGGCGGCAAAATTTCCCTTTTTGAACCCCGACTTGTCGGATTGTCGATTTGTTGCAAAAATTTATTTTTTTCCTTCAAAATTGTCCAATTTAGGCATTTTCCACATTTAACCTTCAATCATATTTTAACATTTTTATTTTTGTCGCCAGTCGGAGCTGTCGTTTTGGAACACTGACGACATAGACGAACTAATAGACATGGCGATGGAGCCCACCTTGCCCGGACTTTAGACCTTATGCCCCAAGAATAAGGTGCAAAATGGACTGAAGAGTACAAAGAGCATTCCTGTTGCAGTAATACTTAACGTGTAAATAGACAGAGAACTACATTTGTGCTAAAATTAACTTTAGTGTGAAGTAGGAGAGTTCAAAATCGCAATTTTGCTTCCATCTTCTTATTGAGTATGTTGTATGTGTAATTTTTTTTTCAATTAAGGCATTGAAATGATTCGATTTTTTTTTAATTTGACATGACTACGTCTACTGCCATCTAGCAGCAGTAGTTGGTATTATTGGTTAACAATTAAAAAAACAAAGCTTAGAAATAAATATGACGATATTATTTGAATACTGTATGAATATGAACAGTTGTTTTAGAACAAACTTCTTTAGCCTATGTGCCATAATTATATTTAGCATGAATTATGTAAATAAATTGATTTTTTTAATGATATTGTATTGTAATAAACAATAAATTATTTTTATATTTCTTGGTGTTTTTGTTTGCATGCCCACGACAGATGCTTTATTATGTCACCCGTAGGATTACAGTATATCTCGCAAGATTAAATTATTATTATTTTATATTAATATATTAAATTACATATTATATATTAATGAAATACTTTACAACCTGTCTTCTGACTTGAAACCGTCAAATGACAACCAATCAGCGCTCTAGGTTCGTTCCGTCTCATGTCATTTTACAATTTGACGGTTCCACATCATTAGATTGTAAAATATCAAGATAGATTGCGCTAAAGAAAAAATATTTGCATTAGATAATTTTATTTTGAAAATAACATCTGACTAGTCGATATGCATTCTTCTACATTTAATTAAATATTTACGATTGGAATTAATAACAGTCTTTGGGAATCAAATAACAAAATATATAGTTTATTATCACAAGCTTAACTATCATCTAAATTATAACGAAAATATACTTTTTTAAATCCTATAGCTATTAAAAGTAGGTATGGATTAGCAATTATTTGTTTCTGAGACCCGCCGAAAACACGTTCAAATCTAACATTTTATCTCTGTTGTACAAAAAAAATCTCTTACGATCCTATAAAGAATCATGAAAAATGATAGAAAATGGTAGAACTTTCATACAATACTTTTTAAAATTGCTTATCCCCCAAACCCTTAGATGATCCCCTGTTCAGGGGATTTGTGGATATTTTATCTACATTTTCACACCCGCATCGCCGGCAGGGAAATTAAAGTTAACAAATACTGAGCAGAGGACCACTTAAGGTGGATGAGCAGGGGATCATCTAATGGGGATGAGCAGGGTATCATCTAAGGGGGCTGAACAGGGGATCATCTAAGGGGGCTGAACAGGGGATCATCTAAGGGGGATGAGCAAGGCATCATCTAAGGGGGATGAGCAGGGTATCATCCAAGGAGGATGAGCAGGAGTCCATCTAAGGGGGATGAGCAGGGGATCATCTAAAAGGTATGAGCAAGAGATCATCTAAGAGACGAACGGGGTATCATCTAAGGGGGATGAGCAGGGGATCATCCAAGGAGGATGAGCAGGGGATCATCTAAGGGGGATGAGCAGGGGATCATCTAAGGGAGATGAACAGGGCATCATCTAAGGGGGATGAGCAGGGTATCATCCAAGGAGGATGAGCAGGAGTCCATCTAAGGGGGATGAGCAGGGGATCATCTAAAAGGTATGAGCAAGAGATCATCTAAGAGACGAACAGGAAACCATCTAAGGGGGATGAGCAGGGGATCATCTAAGGGGGATGAGCAGGGGATCATCTAAGGGGGATGAGCAGGGGATCATCTAAGGGAGATGAACAGGGGACCATCTAAGGGAGATGAGCAAAGCATCATCTAAGGGGGATGAGCAGGGTATCATCCAAGGAGGATGAGCAGAGGATCATCTAAGAGGGATGAGCAGGGGATCATCTAAGAGAGACGAACAGGGGATCATCTAAGAGAGACGAACAGGGAACCATCTAAGGGGGATGAGCAGGGGATCATCTAAGAGAGACGAACAGGGAACCATCTAAGGGGGATGAGCAGGGGATCATCCAAGGAGGATGAGCGAGGCACTATCTAAGAGGGATGAGCAGGGGATCATCTAAGAGAGACGAACAGGGAACCATCTAAGGGGGATGAGCAGGGGATCATCCAAGGAGGATGAGCGGGGCACTATCTAAGAGGGATGAGCAGGGGATCATCTAAGTATGAGCAGGGGATCATCTAAGAGAGATGAGCAGGGGACCATCTAAGATGGATGAGCAGGGGATAGGGTTCATTCCCGGGATTTCTCGAGCCGAGAATTCCCGGGAAATCGGTGGGCTTTGTTCCCGGGAAATCAAGCTCGAAAAAGTCGAGAACTCGAGAAATCATGTACCTATATATAAATTAATTTTTTTAAGGGTTCCGTACCTCGAAAGGCAAAAACGGAACCCTTATAAGATCACTTTGTTTTCCGTCTGTCTGTCAAACTTTTTTTTCTCAGGAACACTTAAAGGTATCAAGTTGAAATTAATATTGAATACTCGGATCCACGGTCTCTTTCAACAAAAAAATAATCAAAATTATACGTCAACGCGATCAAGAGATATTACCGTAAATGTAGCTATTTCATACAGCAATCAAAACCTATACTTCCCGGTGACCTAAAATTATGAAATGTGGCAAAAGGCAAGGTCTAACAGTACTTATACAGGAATGAATCTAAAAATTGTAAATATGTTGGAAGTCTAAAAAAAAGTATTACAAACTTATTTTTGCGCTCGATGCAGTATGAATCCTAAGGATTGAACTGCAAAGTTAAATTTGTTTTTGAGACTAGTTGGTATTTTAGTTAGAGCTTTGTGAGATGCTTTTCGTGTACGGATTACGGAACCTTGGTGCGCCAGCTTGACTAGCTCCCGGCCGGTTTGTTTTAAGATATTCGTTTTCTTTCATGTTATTTCACATTCTAAATAACCAGCCAAAAATGGTGCTGTCATTATAATTATAAGTCTGAGTAGTATTATTTCTGTATTTTAAAAAAATACAGAACTAATAGTTATGTTATTTTGTTGACGTTATTAGAACCAAATAATATGAGAAAACGTACGTAAATGTAAATTTCTCGACAACCCGAGAAGACCCGAGAAATTAGCCTCGAGAATTCTCGAGACCCGAGAAATTGAAATGCTCGAGAAATCATGAACCCTAGCAGGGGATCATCTAAAGAGTATGAGCAGGGGATCATCTAAGAGATGAACAGGGGACCATCTAAGGGAGATAAACAGGGGATAAGCAAGGCATCATCTAAGGGGGATGAGCAGGGGATCATCTAAGGGTGGTGAGTAAGAGATCATTTAGGGAATTTGTGGGATAAGCTTTTAAAACACAGCAACTAAAACTATTTAAAACACTATGCATAACATGATATAACTAACACCACTATATTCCTTATATCTACTTATGCATTTTATACGCTAAGACTGCTCCTATCACAAGTATAACCACAGCCGAAGCTTTATACAACAGATTCTTTATAACCTGGTCTTGGCCTCCCACAGAATTGACAATTAAATTATTCATCAGAAACACCTGGGTGCTTTCATCTATGAGCACCTGCCGCTCTTCCTCTGTTAGTTTTTCGGCTATCTGATTCATTATTTCTCGGAAATCCTTCTTCAGCTGACCGATGTCGGCTTCGCTGAAGTCTGTGACTCTGTCCACGTAGGTGTCTGGGGCTGGGTTTTCTGGGGACAATAATTATGAGTAGGTATTACTATAAATTAAATGTATTATAAATTGTGTTAAATGTATTTATAGTCCAGTAGACTTTTCCACGGGAACAGTGATTTTTCCCGGGATAAAAGGTACCCTTTGTACCCTTCTCAGTACTTCCAACTATGTACATGCTAAGTTTCAGGAAGATAAAACGTGAAAAGGTAACAAACAAATTCACTTTCACATTTATAATATTAGTTAGGAGAAATAATAAATAGCCATTTATTTAGACCAACAAGGATCATTTTTTGTTATAGTTAATATTTGTTCCTTCACTTACTAGCTTTTTTAAAAACAATTGTATAACAATAGACTAAGCACTCAAAAACTCACTTTCTCCAAACATCCTCCTCTTTTTAGCCAGTATTTGTCCACCGCTCAGCAATCCCAGATACAAGTGGTACACATACGCCATCAGTAGCTTAGGGTTCTCCCGCTCCAGGTCCTGAAGATGCTGCAAGTAGTTATCCAATGCTGGACTTTTTGTTATTGTCCGCCAGTCTTCACCCAGGTAATGGAAGAGGTCTTCTTCGAATGATCTCTTTCTGGAATTTAAAGTAAAGAAAATATTAAATTTGCCATGGGAACAGTGCTTTTTCCTGTGATGAAAGGACCCGATGTCCGTTCAGTACTTCTAAATATGTGTATGTGAAATTTCAGGAAGATTGGTAGATAAAGCGTGAAGAGGTAACAAAGGGACAAACTAAACTCCATTTATTCTTAATTGTCCTATTATGTAAACAATCTTCTCAGTACTTTTTGTTAAATTTTGTTGAAAATAAATCAAATATTAGTTCAAACCTAAACATTCTAAAGTAAAACATTTATTAACCACGAAAGTAATGTCCTAAAAAGTCTATTTTAATTTATATTGTTGTAAAATCATAAAAAGACATGGAAAGACTGTTTACATAATAGGACAATTATGAATAAATGGACTTTTAACTCACTTTCACATTTATAATATTAGTTCGGATTTATTATTATTTAATGACAAAAATATGTATGTGTACGTAATCAGCTTTTTAGACTCGGTAGCTTTTGCTGTAGATTTATCAATCAGGATTAATTGCCCAAGTGGTCCAGGTCTTAGACCTGCCAGTTATGGGTTCAAATCCCATGGGAGCCATACATTTTAGTTTCTAGTTCATTTGATAGGAGAATATCCATATTGTAGTTGTTGCAATACTAGCCAAGTTCGTCAGGTGGGCCAAGCTCTCTCTGACCAGTTTCTATGGGTTGACTAACCTTGCAATGCAAGTCATTTTGACAACAAAGAAAGAACTTAAACAACTCTGCTTACCTGTGTAGTATCTTATGGACAAATAGGCTATTGTAGTCAGGCATGTTCAGCCGGTCCCTAGCGTCTTCAAGGTAAGCAAATATGTGGTAGAAAACAAACAGTCCTCCGCCCCACACTTTTTCATCTCGAAGTGCTGAAAATATAAACTAACTTTAAAAAACAAGCATATCACCAGATAATCCTCTGAACTATGGGGTTAGATCCCCAGTCGAGTCAAGGTGGAAAATGATCGTTAGGTTGGTGACAGAATCAAAACCAGAAAATGTTAGCACTATCTTGAACGTTTTATACCTATTTCATATAAATATTTTGAATAGATCTGCACATAGGCACAGAATTAATTTATGTAGGTACATAAATAAATTAACAAAGGTCTCTCAAACTCACAGATAGCAAACTTAGCGTTCACCAATGCATCGCTGATGGAATGAATTTTGCGTGTTGCTTTTCTCATGCGAGTTGTAAATAATTCTGTATTTTCTGACATTTTCTCTGCAAAAGTCGCCAGTTAAACTTTAAAATAATAAATAAAATCAGCTGATTGATTTTCGATACCGAACGAGCGAGCGAGACGACGGGGGCCACTTCACTTGACATTGACACTTGACAATCACTTCACTTGACTTTGACTTGTCATCATTGTAATTGTTTGACACTTTGTTTTGTCAACACGTTTAGTTTCAAAGTTATTGTAAAGAAAAAAAAAGGTACCTGCCTATTCTATGTTGTTAATAAAAAAACCTTTAAAAGTCTTAAAACATATTTTATAAAAGTACGTCTTTATTTTCCTACTGTTTGCCTCGCCTCTGATACTTTTTCTATAGTCTGTGAGAATCTCAGGTGCTTATTAAGGTGCAGGCAGCTAATTAAGAAAAAAAATCAGTATAAAAAAATCTCAACAGATGGAGTTTTATTGAAAGCCGAGTTGTAATAATGGCGGTACCTATATTGTGCGCTTTTTATTAGCAGCCAGAGGCAGGAAAAAAACTCACCAAACGTTAGACAGTTGCACAAATCACAATATTGATACTTTTTAGATGCTTTTTTTACTAAGTTTTATTTTTTTTTAATGCCAATCCCGTGAATTTTTGCTTTTTGTATGGAACTTTTTCTCTCGCCTTTGCTTAAGGGCCATCTATGAAGTCATCTGAAACTATTTTTTTTTTTAATTTGGATCTCGGAAAATCCCTCATAGGCTGCGAACCCAAGTGGGCCGGTGTAAGGACAGCTTGGCTAGAGTCAGGACAACGAAAGCTGTCCACGGCTATTTTTGCAAACTTTGATATGGCAACATTGGCAACACATTTTGCCTGTCAAGGTCATGACATTGACGTTTAAGCTCAACGCTCAACTAATTTTCTGAATTTTGATACAATCAGTATAAAATAGTAAAACGTAGTGATTTTATGCTCTTTGGATACAATTTATTTATTATAACTCAACAAAACAAGAGATATTAGCTGCGGTTTAGCTTTACAGCAAGACAGCGCCTTGTACAGAGTGATTGGTAATTAATATTATAATTAATTAGGTACCCTTTTTTATCCTTTTTAACTAAAGATTGTCGAGTTCGATACATATGCATGGAAATAACTTTTACTTGGAAAAACAGGGCTGAATAGAATCTTCAGAAAAATTAAGGATTCACTCACTCCATGTTTAATAGTAAAAGTGGTTTTATTCATGAGTATAAGGACGCTTCACTGCTTAAACATATGTCACTCATAAACATTTTAAGCATGATTCATGCTATTTTTTATTTTTATATTCATGCTGCATGAATATAATAATAAAAAATAGCATAGTATTAACTCTGTAAATTCTGTGTATAGACAGTGTTGCAACATGTAGATTTTTTAAATTTGCCGCCTTTTCTTTTGGACTTCTTTCCCTAGCTAAACTCTATCAGTCTTATTAATAAAAATCTCTTACTCTAAGCCTCTAAACCCACTTTACACTAGGTCTAGTTAATACCGGTGTAACTTAGTAACTTGGCCATAACAAGGTTATTAATAAACTTGGAGTAAGGTAGGATTTACTATACATTCCTTACGCCGAGTTTAACGCGAATGTAATGGCAACCCAATAGTTTTAAAAGTAATAAAGAATGAACATTGAATGAAATTGTCACCACCCGCTGTCAAATTGACAACTTTGACAAGTAACTTTTCGCTGTTTTATTGTAACATAACCTAACATTTACCTTCGATTATTCTGAGTCTGTCATTTTTGTCCTGTACATAACAAATTGTTGTATTAGTTGAAAAACAAAAATTATATTAACACAGGCAGCAGTATGTTTTAATATTACCTTTTTGGGCTTTGTAACATTATTCCCCAGTATATTATTTATTTTCCGTTGGGTATCTGCAATAAAAATAAGATTTCTTTTAAAGTAAGTCATTGAATGAACTGTAACCTAGAACTTACATATCAATTTAAAATTTTCATTAATTTTTTTCTTTGTTTTTAACATGTTCTTGATTTGTCTGTATATTTCTATTTATTTATAACCCTAAGGTCTGTGAATGGGTACACTGTGTAACAGGTTCCCTTTACTTAGTAGACAAATACTTTGTACCTTTTTTGCTGGAATATTGCACATACTTTTTTTTATTGGTGTGGTCATGGGGGGTATGTCATCTTCATCTTCATAGTTCTGTAAATAATGTAAAACTTAAGATTAAATACTTAAATAAAGCATCCTAATCAAAGCATAGGTATTTTATAGGCTAATTATGTGTTTATGTTTACCTTAACCGGTAAGGTGTCCATTTTTCCTATTGATATGCTTGTTTTTGCATTATCTTGCGTTTCCAGCACTTGTGCATCAACATTTTCAATCGTTTCCATATATATGTTGTAAAAAAAGTATTTTTTTAAATTTGTAAAAAATAATTAGTATCCATTTAACTTTTGGTAAAAATAGTCATAAAAATTGGGATACTTACAGCTAGCTGCTGATTATTAACATTAGTATTCACATTTATATCCAACGCTTGGTTTAGGTTTGTTGTCAGCAGTTTATCCTTGTTTTCCTAAAATAAAAAGTTAACAATACAACCCACAAGATTTATCCTACTAATATTATAAAAGCGAAAGTTTGGATGCGAGTTTGTGAATTTGTGAGGATGTGTGTTATTCAATCACGCAAAATCTACTGGACGGATTTCGATGAAATTTGGTATACGGGTAGAAAAAAATACCGGGAATAGCACGTAGGGTACTTTTTATCCCGAAATTCCCGCGGCGCGGCTAGTAATTCATAAATGATATTATAGTTTTGACTAACTGACCTGCTTCATGTCGCCACTGATTTTACTAGCTGGAAATTCCAGTTCCGCAATCACAATTCCATCTGAATCAAACTAATTGTAATCCCGCAATAACTCTGCTAGATTTAGTAAATCTTTTATTTCTATTATATACGTATCTGGAGTTCCCGGTCTAACACCTCCACTAGTTTTATGCACTTATTTTTTGAAGGTGCTAAATGTCTTCCGTGCATTGACTTTCATTCCCTTCCACTGAATTTTCAGCTGGCTCAGATGTCGAGGTCTGCTATTCGAATGATTAAACCTGACAAAAGATAAAGGTGCGCAAAAAAATTATACAAACACATCAGCTGAAACATCGTTTTATGCATTATTTTATTTTATATATAAAATAATTAAGCAACAAATAGTATGTGTCGGTATTAATTTTTAAATGGAATTATTATTTTACACCTTTTAATGGCCTGTGGTGTGGCCCTAGAATAGCACCAACCCATCTCTTCCCGTGGGTGTCGTAAGAGGCGACTAAGGGATCTAAAACACCGGAGGATGGGCAGCAGCATCTTTCCGCGTACTATGACATCACACTGCGATCGCCAACCCGCCTGCCAAGCGTGGCGATTACGGCAAAACCCCCCTATGGTTGTTACACCCATAACACGGCCCCTAGTCCCCGGCGGCCCCGCTATCCCGGACTCTGGTAGCGGTCACGGTAACGGCGGGGCAGGGGGTGCTAAGAATCCCCGGCAGATGCCAGGCTACCAACCCCGACGACCTTTGGCCCTGGCAACTTATAACACGTGCACACTGCGGACCGACGAGAAGCTCGCTGAACTGGAGGAAGAATTGAGCAGGTTACGATGGGATATTGTAGGATTATGTGAAGTCGGATTATGTATTTATGGGGGAGGAAACCATGATCCTCAAGTCCGGAAACCTGCTCTATTTCCGGGAGGGCGACCAACTGTCCCAGGGTGGTGTCGGGTTTATCGTCCACAGGTCCCTCGTCAACAACGTGGTCCAGGTCGAGAGTGTTTCGGCGAGAGTAGCGTACCTTGTACTCAGAATTACCAAACGGTATTCGTTGAAGGTAATACAAGTATACGCACCGCCCTCATATCGCTCCGACGACGAGGTAGAGACTATGTATGAGGATATTTCTAGAGCCATACATAGCTCCCAGGCCCACTATACCGTTGTGATGGGGGACTTTAACGCGAAACTGGGCAAACGAAGCGATGATGAGCTGAGGGTGGGGAATTTTGGATATGGAAGGAGGAATGCACGTGGTCATCTGCTGGCCGGCTTTATGGAGAAGGAGGGCCTCTTTATGATGAACTCCTTCTTTAAAAGCCAAAACAGCGAAAGTGGACATGGTTGCATCCTAATGGCGTTACAAAAAATGAGATTGACTTCATCTTGTCGACGAAGAGGCACATATTCAATGATGTCTCTGTGATCAATGCCGTAAAAACAGGAAGCGATCACCGATTGGTAAGAGGCACATTGAATCTTAGAATAAAACTCGAAAGGTGTCGACTGATGAAGTCTACGCTCCGACCAGCGCCTATCCAGCTCCAAAACCCCGAGAGCTTTCAGCTCGAATTGCAGAATCGCTTCGAATGCCTGGGAGACTGCGAAAATCTGGACGATTATAATGACAGGTTTGTGCAAATTGTCCAAACAGCTGGGTCTAAGGCTTTCAAAACCCGCCGTTCAAAAGGAACCAAAAGATCTCGGACCTCACCAACAAACTCATGGAAGAAAGACGAAACTTGGTTCTGCAGTCCTCTGACGATGCTGCTCAGTATCGGCGTCTAAACAGACAGATCTCCAAGTCCTTAACTCGTGATTTACGCCAATTCAATACTGACCGTATTGAAGAGGCGATCAAGCGAAATAAGGGCTCAAAAGTGTTTGCAAGGGATCTGTCTGTTGGTCAAAGCCAACTGACCAAGCTGAAGACTGAGGATGGCAGAATCATTTCGTCGAAGCCAGAGCTGTTGGAAGAGGTTGAGAAGTTCTACGGACAATTATACACCAGCGTACGCACACCTGTCAGTAATCTGGCCAAAGATCCAAGAGCCAGATTGACCCGACACTACACCGAAGATATCCCGGACGTCAGCCTTTATGAGATTAGAATGGCTCTCAAACAGTTAAAAAACAATAAGGCACCGGGTGATGATGGAATCACGGCTGAGCTTCTGAAAGCAGGTGGAACGCCGGTATTAAGAGCTCTTCAGAAGCTATTTGATTCCGTCATACTCGAGGGACAAACGCCTACGGCATGGCACAGAAGTGTGGTGGTACTTTTCTTCAAAAAAGGTGACAAAACCCTATTGAAGAATTATAGGCCTATCTCACTTCTGAGCCATGTCTACAAACTGTTTTCGAGAGTCATTACGAATCGTCTCGCTCGCAGGTTTGACGACTTCCAGCCTCCCGAACAAGCCGGTTTCCGAAAAGGCTTTAGTACCGTAGACCACATACATACGCTGCGGCAGATTATACAGAAGACTGAGGAGTATAATCAGCCATTATGCTTGGCGTTTGTGGACTACGAGAAAGCCTTCGATTCGATCGAGACCTGGGCTGTGCTACAGTCTCTCCAACGGTGCCAAATTGACTATCGATATATCGAAGCGCTGAAGTGTTTGTACGAAAACGCCACCATGTCGGTCCGTCTCCAGGATCAAGGCTCCAAACCTATCCAGTTGCAGCGAGGGGTGAGACAGGGAGACGTGATATCTCCGAAACTGTTCACCGCCGCCCTGGAAGATGTTTTCAAGCTTCTGGACTGGAGCGGACTCGGCATCAATATCAACGGCGAGTACCTCACTCACCTTCGATTCGCTGACGATATCGTAGTCATGGCTGAGACCTTGGAAGACCTAGGCACAATGCTCGATGGCCTCTGTAGAGCCTCTCAACAAGTGGGTCTAAAAATGAACATGGACAAGACGAAAATTATGTTTAATATCCGTGTCGCACCCACTCCTCTGAAGGTTGGAGACTCTACACTCGAAGTTGTTGACAATTATCTATACTTGGGACAAACAGTTCAGTTAGGTAAGTCCAACTTCGAGAAAGAGGTCAACCGTCGAATCCAACTCGGCTGGGCAGCGTTCGGGAAGCTTCGCGATATCTTCTCGTCCAAAATACCGCAGTGTCTCAAGACTAAGGTCTTTGACCAGTGTGTTGCCAGTAATGACATACGGAACAGAGACGTGGTCGCTTACTATGGGCCTCATAAGAAGGCTCAAGGCCACCCAAAGGGCGATGGAGCGCGCTATGCTCGGAGTTTCTCTGCGTGATCGAATCAGAAATGAGGAGATCCGTAGGAGAACTAAAGTAACCGACATAGCCCGCAGAATCGCGAAACTTAAGTGGCAGTGGGCGGGGCACATAGCTCGTAGAACAGATAGCCGTTGGGGCAGAAAAGTTCTCGAGTGGCGACCACGAACCGGAAAACGTAGTGTTGGCAGGCCTCCCACTTGGTGGACCGACGACCTGGTGAAGGTCGCGGGATGCGCATGGATGCGGGCAGCGCAGGACCGGTTGTTATGGAAATCCTTGGGGGAGGCCTTTGTCCAGCAGTGGACGTCTTTCGGCTGAGAGAGAGATTATTTTACACACGATTGCGGGAAAACCAAATATAATAAAAACTTACTTTTTGTGAAGTTCCTCCCAAGCTTTCGTTTTTTGTTTGCTAGTGTTCGTATCGTAATCTTTCAATATAGATCGAAAAATTGCTGCAAATGTAGGATAATAAATGTTTATCACAGAGCCATAAAGTAATCTTTGAATAGTAAATCTGTAAACGTGCTATTAAAATATGATGAATGAAAATTACCTTTTCCTCTTCACCCCAATTATGTGAACGATTGCGCTTCTGGGTCATTTTTTTGTTTTGAAAGTAGTATTTGTGCCGAAAATCACTGCCGGGAATTTGTTTGCCAGAAAGTAAGTAGGTAAGTAGGTACTCGGTGGATATTATACCAAAACGTTATGGTAAATAAAACTCGTGTTCTCTGTTAAGAGTGTAAAGTCAGAGTCAGACTCGTTTAATGAATATTTCGTAGTTAAAAAGTAAACAGATGTTACTTGGCAGGAACCCATAACGGAACATGAAATAAAAAAGGTTGTAAAGAATTCCGTTTGGCAATAAACATAAAAATTCATAAAATAGGTTGGGAATTGCTTTAATGCTTTACGATGCCTTAACTTAAGGTAACGTGGGAACGCCACAATCCGCAACATGTGTAGTAATTAATTTTGTGGTGAGTTCGTATGGAAATTCGTATAAATTCGCCCTGTTCGTATAAATTACAAAAAATTGCAAAATTCGATACAATATTGACAGCATATCATGGACTGGTTGCATCAGTGCTAAGATATGGAATCATTTTCTGGGGAAATTGTAATGAACGTGAAACCATATTTAAAGCCCAAAAGCGCTGTATTCGTGCTATGTGTGGTCTTAATGTGAGAGACAGCTGTGTACCAATGTTTAAAAAACACAAAATATTAACATTTCCTTCTATGTACATATTCGAAATGGCAATGTTTGTAAAAACAAATTTGGTATTATTTGAAAAGATATCACAAACGAGAAGGAACGCAACCAGACCGCAATATAGGCATACACTAAGTAAAAAGAGCTTTAACTTACAACTAGTTCGCAAAAATGTATTAGGTATGGCTACTACTATATATAATAAATTGCCGAATGATTTAAAAGATTTAAATTCGAATATTTTTAAAAAAAAGACTACGAGAATTATTAATCAAAAAATGTTATTATTCTTTGAATGATTTTTTAAATGACCAAATATAATTTTATTAACTTTGTTTTGTTTTACACTTTGACATTTTAATTATTTACTTTGGACACTAATTTACTTTTGCATGTAACTTAATTTCTGGTTGTTCTAATATTATTATTATTTTATAAATATTTGTATGCTATTTTTAATGGCAAAACATAGATGTACAATGACTTTTTTATAACAACTGTATCCTACATATACCTATGTTTGACAAATAAATATATTGATTGATTGATTGATTGATTGATGGAATACGTAAATTTAATTGTCAAAATACCCCTCCTCAATGCTTTCTCCACCCTTAAACTAGGTGGCGACCAGGATTAACTTTTACAGAGAGAGTAGACTCGAATTAGATTACTCCTTCCTTACTCCACGTTTATTAATACCGAATTTAGGTACTCGGACCTTAACATTCGGAGTAAAGTTACTCTTGCCTTCAATCAATCAATAAATTTAAGAACTTCGTTCTTGTCGGTGGAGTAATTTCCATGTATTCCTGTCTTCTGCCATCGATTTGACCTCTCTATACGACACGACCTCTACCTTCTCTTTAATTTCGTCTATAAATGCCCTTCTTGGCTTTCCTCTCCCTCTCATCGCTTCTAACTTTTGCCTTAGTCCGTGTTTATTAATAAGTGATTATGTGGGGGTTTATTTATACCCTCATGCTTTTATCCACTGAATCAATCTTCCTGCTGACATTTTATTAATATTATTTTAGGGGTACTGAGAAAGACAGGGTACTTTTATTTCAAAAATCCCATGAGAGGAGGTGTCCGGGGCGGGGCGCTCTATAATAGTAAAATAATATTTTGCTTACATATAAAATAAGTTAATAATATTTACATAATATTCTAAGAAAGTAACGTTTTGTTTTTACTTCCTAAACAAAAAGTGCCTTGCCTTCCCTTCCTCTTTCCCCCCGCGCCTGTTTGTTTCATTCATTCATCATGTCAACCGGCTACCGGATGCCGTGTTTTTGATTAATTATTGACGTTTGTAAATAATTATTAATTTGTTTCAATTAGTCGTTGCAGATTGATCAATTATTTTTCTATAGGCATAAGTGTACATAGTTATTTTTAAAGTGTTATTTTTCTAATTTTAGTTTGACGAAACATGAGTGATGAAAATAAATTAAAGGTACATAATTTTATATAGAATTATAAAAATTCATCTTCCGCATTATTAAAAATACATTTTAATATATTTTAATTTAATTGATGCTTTAATCAACATGTAATTTTATGGTTATTTTACCAGATTCATAAATAAAGTCCTTTAACTACTTTGTTTACGTTTGATAAGGCTTATCAATTTGACATTTTTTACGGCTGAAATGAAGGTTGTCTGTCTTGTTATCTAACCTCCAATTTGCTTGTAAAATTAATTAGATTTTGTGAATTAAGAGATTAGCCATGGCTTATGACTTGAAGAAGGAAGAAGAAGTGAAGGAATATATAGAGAACCTTGGTATTGAATACAGGTTTGGTTGTTTTCAAGAGAAAAAGCCCCAAGTGTGCCACCTTTTGGCTGATTACTTGGAGTCGATCAAAAAGGATTATAAAAAAGCTGGAAACGTTTATAAAAGTAACTGTCTAGATTATAAATACGGAAAATCATGTTTGAAATATGGGAACTACGCTTTGGTGGGCAGAGGGTTGGATAAAGGCGATGCCGCCGAAGCACTGCCCTATTTTGAGAAAGGATGTGAATTTGGTGATAGCACGGCTTGTCTCCATGCGGGAATGCTGCTCACAGCTACCGGGCCCGGGGTCAAGATAAAGAGGGATATTCCAAAAGGTATTTAATACAGGCAATTTATTTTTTTATTAAATCTAATACCTAATGCTTCAACTTGATGATATTCAGCAATGGACACTGATGCATGTTAAAAAATTAAACATTTTCAAAGAAATTTTGTGACGAGTTTTGTTATTTTTTTAAATATTTGCCCTATTTTTCAGGTTATAATTATTTGAAGAAGAGTTGTGATCAGAGAGACGATATGGCATGCCACTACCTCTCCGGGATGTACCTGACGGGAGTTCCCAAAGACCCAACACAGTTCAATCCACATAACCCGGAGAAGAACAAGAACATTGATTATTTAATAAAATCTGACAAAAAACAAGCATTTAACTTTGCTCTCAAAGGTTGCGAGTACGGCAATATGTTTGCTTGTGCCAATGTCAGTATGATGTACAAACAAGGGGATGGAGTTGAAAAAAATCCAGAGGAAGCTAAAAGATACTTTGAAATCGCACAAAATCTGCAGAAAGCCCATGAAACTACAAAAGAAATAAAATTCCAGCAAGGATTAGATAAATAACACTAGATTTTTGATAATAAATGCATTTAAAAGTTACTGTACAGTAGTGATAATATTATTTTTAGCTCTCATTTTAGTGTAACTTACAGTATTGTTGTATCAATTATAATGTTTTGCTCAAAAGTGGTGGCTTTCCTTTCTATACTTAGATAAAATTACGTAAGTAGCCATGTCCCACATCTTTGCTCCCGTGGGAACTTTGGGGAACTTTCTAAAAATAATACTGACTATATTATTCATCATCTAAGGTAAAAACCATTCACAGTAACAATTGTTTATGGACAAATATTTCTTGATTCTTTATTAAATGGCTTTGGATAACCTTTGAACCGGGTATCACCCGAAGCATTGGCCTTAAAGGGAAGTATCTTTCAGGGCTCCGTGGGACTTTTCTACGTATAATCCCGGTATTTTTTTTGCCCATGTCCTGAATTTTATCAAAATCTTTTCAGAAGGCTGTGTGATTGAGTAACAAATATACATCCAAACTTTCGCATTTTTTAAATATTAGTGGAATAAATGTATACCTAAATATATTTTTGCAAATAAATTCTTTCTTACGCAGGGAGCTTCTTGGCGCAGCTTGTTTGTAATAATAGTATTTGATTATACAATGATTTAAGATCGGTATAATCGGAGGTTCCGGGTTCGACGACCCGACGCTCTTCGAGAACCAAGTGGAAAGGGAGGTCCCCACGCCGTTTGGGAACCCCTCCGATGTACTGATCGAGGGGCAGATCAAGGGAGTGCCGTGCGTGCTGCTCGCGAGGCATGGCAGGAAGCATCAGTTTCAACCCAGGTATTTATTTTTTACTAGCTTTTGGCCACGACTTCGCCCACGGGAACAGTGCTTTTTCTTGGGATGAAAGGTACCCTATGTTCTTCTCAGTACTTCTACGAGTAACTATGTGTATGCGAAATTTCAGGAAGATTGGTTCAGTAGGTTAAGCGTGAAGAGGTAATAAACAAACTCACTTTCGCATTTATAATATTAGTTAGGATTGTGTCTCCTTTTTGCACGACTGACCAAAAATGAAGTGAGGAGAGTTATGTTTTCAGGGTTCATATATGTACTCAATACTCTACTCAATACTCAATATTTTATTGCATGTATGTGTGTAAGTTTCTTTATTCCACAATAAGTCCTGAAAGGCTTAACAGATTTTGATGTGAGAGGTATTTTTACATCCCTTGCATTCCTTCGAGTGACATAGGCTATGTGAGATGTCAGTAGTGTTTTTTATTTTTTAATAATTAGCTTGTTTTACACTACTACACAGAATTAATATCTATTAGTACTACGTACAGAAAGGAAACTAACTGCCCCTTCCGCAATATGGCACCCCCCCGCTCCTTCCGCACTTCTCCCCCGTTCTTGTGTAACTGTGGGACGTTCGACTATGAAAACGCACACATTGACGTGTTACTGACGTGTTCACGGATATAGTTTCATTTGTAGTAGTAGTAGGAGGCATATTTGACGCGCCGTTTCTATGAAGCGCCCGCCTTGTGACTACGATATGAATATTAAAATTACAAAAATGTATCAAACCTGTAGGTGTACTGACATAGCTTAGTTCTTGCTACGCTCGTAGTTAATGAATGAATATAAATCTATATCTATACATACATACATATTATCACGCCTTTTTTCCGTGGGGGTAGGCAGAGCACTTGCTACAATCCTTACAGATCTTTCTCTTTTCTTATATCTATATGTTTGTTAACCTTGTTGTATTGTAAGTATATCTTGTTTGCTCCAGCGATGTAAATTACCGCGCTAACATCTGGGCACTGAAGGAGGCTGGGTGCACTCACGTGCTAGCGACCACCGCCACAGGGTCTTTGATAGAGGAGTACCGTCCGGGGGACCTGGTCATCTTGGACGACTTCATCGACAGGTAACAATCAGTCAATCAATCAGTTTTATTAATTCATGCTTTGTACAATAATAATTGTGTAAGTAACGACGACAGAGGTTAGGGAAAGCAGCAGAGAATAATTAAGAGTAAAGAAGTTCGCCATGTTGAATCTGATGGGCCTGGATTGCATCAGGTCTCGCAGCTCAGATGCATCGTCTCGTAACAGATCACCTGAAAAAACAACAGATTCATTTTAATTATATGTCAGAGCGTTTACTTACTTTTAAAACTTATGTGATTTATTTTGTGACTTAATCATAGTAGTGTCGATAAAACAGTACACAAAGGGTACGCGTCGGTAAAGTGGTACATGTGGAGTGAAAAATGGAAAAGGAATGTCGAGATGATTTGGGCTTAATAAGAGAATAGATAAAAAGGAAAGGTACATATGCAGAGGTGATTAGAACAGCTGGTATGATAACTGGGGAATGAGTGTGGCAAAAGTAGAGGAAGGAAGAATAAATTGTAATAAGAAGAGATCTAGGAAGAAGGATCTAGTCTAGATCCATGGGCTAAGTCTATTCCCTGAAAGAGGTGTGATTGGAAAAGGAACGTTTTGAAATGAAAGCAAAAAAATTCTATCTATAATTATAAATGCGAAATTGAGTTTGTGTTTGTTGTTGTTTCTTCATGCTTGATTTACTTAACTAATCTTCCAGAAATTTCACATACACATAGTTAGAAGTACTGAGAAGAACAAAGGGTATCTTTCATCCCAGGAAATAGCACTGTTCCCATGGGAAATTCACGCGGATAATAGCTAGTCTATTCAATCTTCTTGACAATCCGATAGTCTATCATGTTGAGAATCTTGGCATTAAAGGCGTGATTTTAGGGAAGTGACGTTTTAAAACCAAAATGTGCTAATATGTATGTCAGATAATGTCAGTGTGAATCTTACAAGGCATCTTGTTGACAAGCAAGTGGTCGATGACATTGCCGGTCCTGGCGCAGTGTCGGTACACGGCCTCGCACGCGCGCGCCAGGCTGGCCACCACGGCCGCGCACGTGAGCATGCGCAGCGCGCTCGACAGGCCCGGCCAGAACCCAGTGTTGTAGGTCGACAGCTGGAAGTATAGGCGTTTGCGACATAGGATCTATAAATCAATATTTATAAAACTGGTGAAGGGTTTTGGCCGAATGGTAGTGCGGCCCGCCTGTGGATGCAAAATCCCAGGTTCGAATTCTGCCCGGGTTACATGAGTTTGTATACCAATCTGACTCATGTTAGTTTTCATCGACTACCACTTGCTTCCGGTGAAGGAAAACATCGTGAGGAAACTTGCACTCTGGTTGATGATTATCAGCTAGTGTGTGAAATGGAGAAGGCAATCGCAAACCACTCCATTACAATTGCCAAGAGAGTCGTTGTGTTTCATTCCATATAATGACCACGACCCTCACTCATGAGGAAATACAACTTAAGAGAGATATAAAACTAGCTGCGTCCCGGGGCTTCGCTCCCGTGGGAATTTCGGGATTAAAAAGTACCTTATGCTATTCCCGGCATTTTTCTATCCGTGCACCAAATTTCATTGAAATCCGTCCAGTAAATTTTTCGTGATGGAGTAACAAACATCCTCAAAATTTAACAAACTCACATCAAAACTTTCGCATTTATAATATTACCAGCTTGTGCCCTCGGCTTCGCCCGTGTGAATTTTCCATGGGAACAGTGCTTTTTCCCGGAATGAAAGGTACCCTATGTTCTTCTCAGTACTTCTAACTATGTGTATGCGAAATTTCAGAAAGATTGGTTCTGTAGATATAGCGTAAAGAAGTAACAAACAAATAAACAAACTCACTTTCGCATTTATAATATTATTTAGGATTAGTAGGATTCTTCCGTTGCTGACTGTAGTTTGGTGCCTAAAAGTGACTGACAGCCTAGACAACGCACAGCTAAAACTACTGAGAGTAGGAAGCTGAAATTTGGCATGTAGGTTCCTCAGGGAGTGCACACAAGAGCACTAAGAGAGGGACTTATACTTATGAGGGACCTATGCTAGTCGCCAATAAATTGAAAAAGCAGTTGAACAGTAAAAGTGCCTTTGCAATTGTGATTAAGCAAATTGCAACTTGTGATAAATTGCAATATTGTACGTCTTTATTTTAAGGATACACTTTAATAATACCTGAGTCCCGATTAACACTCTCACAGTAATATTAGTGAAACGGATCATGTCTATCAAAAAGCTGAGCATATTCATCAGGATCTGAAATATAAAACTATACGTTATTAGAAAGTACATTTAAATATACATATACTCCATTTTTACTTGTCCTATTATATAAACAATCTTCACGTTACTTTTTGTTGAAAATAAATCAAATATTAGTTCTAACCTAAACATTCTAAGAACATTTATTATAACCACATAAGTAATTTCCTAAAAAGTCTATTTAATTATTTATGATTTTACAACAATATATTATATTGTTGTAAAATCATAAAAAGACATGGTAAGATTGTTTACGTAATCCATACTAATATTATAAATGCGAAAGTTTGGATGTGAGTTTGTGAGTTTGTGAGGATGTTTGTTACTCAATCACGCAAAATCTACTGGACGGATTTCGATGAAATTTGGTACAGAGGTAGATAATGACCTGGAATAGCACATAAGCTACTTTTTATCCCGGGAAAAAGCACTGTTCCCGTGGGAAATTCACGCGGGCGAAGCCGCGGGCAAAAGCTAGTATTTATATATACTTGTCAGTAGGAAAAAATGGAGATTAGATACTTGATTGAGCCAAAAATAAAACTTACCCTTATTCCAAACATTTTGTTGATGAATGCGACTTGCTCTAACAACATCAGATATACTCTAGTCAATGATTTAATATCACGGGTGATATTGTACGGAATTTTGTTAGAACCGTGTTGCATTTGTAGTTTCAAGACGCGGGAGCAATCATCTGAGTAAAGCCAGTTTTTGTTGTTAATATAATCAACAACTCCTGTTGGACAATCAATTCGTCTATAGCAGTCTTGCAAAATGTCGCAAATACTTCGCAGTCGGCATTCAATGTTCATGGCATGGGCAGACAAATCCAAAGTCGTTAGAATTTTGATTAAAAGGTAATAATATGCAACTGAAAAGATAAGTGGAACTTTCCAGCCGAAACTAATTGCCCAAGCCCCAAAGTC
>CM031591.1:48595-73595 GCA_018467065.1 Ephestia elutella | reverse complement strand
TCACGCCGCGGCCGCTAGGTGTCGCTGTGCGCCAACTCGAACCAAGCCTGGTTATGGGGAATAAATTTATTTCAGGCAATGTGGTAAACAAGATATTAAAATGGCTCCTTCCCTATCTTCCTTCAAATCAAAACTTTTAAAATCATCGCATGTTACTTCAAACATTTAAGCTAGGTAGTCTTTTCTTTATTCCTTTTCTAATTTTCCCATAAGTAGTCATATGTATTATTATATTATATATATATAAGTATTATTATATTATTTATGTATCATATTTATGTATATATACTAATCTCTTCACCCTTTTCTTCTGTTTGTACGTACTTACTTCTACCCTTTTACTGAGTAAATATATCCTCTCAATCTATCGCTGGTTGACTGGAAGAGATCCCTTCATGGGATAAGTCCGCCTTTGTATATTTACCTTTTTAGTTATGTTAAGTTCACTGTGTATCCTTAGTACAATAAAGATATTACAAACAAACAAACAAACAATATTAGAACAATGTTAATGGCCCATAAAATAAACTAGCTTGTCAATACATATAATAAAACTAACTGGTCTGTGTCCGTACATAAAAGATTTCTAAGAAAAAATTTTATACCCTCATAGTTATGAGGTACCCTCATGTTTAATGAAAAAATGTTGACCCCTCATAGTTATGAGGGGTCTTCGTGGGGCCAATAAAAGCCCAACCCATTTTTTGTAGAATTTTTGTCTGTCTGTCTGTCTCTCTTTCTGTCTGTATGTTTGTACGCGCATCACGCCAAAACTACTAGACCAAATTTGATGCGGTTTTCACTATTGTATTTAAAAAACAATCATCTTGATACGCCGCTTAGAACCTGAGATATGCGCGGACGAAGTCGCGGGCACAGGCTAGTAAATAAATAAAATAAATATATACGGACAAATCACACAGATTGAGTCCCAAAGTAAGCCCCAAAGTAAGTTTGAAACTTGTGGTACGGAATACGAACTCAAAGATACTTTATTTTACCCTTATACCCTTGAATTCGCCTGCATGAATTTAGCTTTTCACCTATGTTTTCCCTTTTTATATCCATAATGGATAAGGCCAGATCCCTACGGATATTAAAAACAAACATTGACAAAATGGCTATCGATAATAATAATTAAAAATTGATAACAGATGTTATCTCTCTATAATATTAGTTTACATTTGAAAGATTATTATGAGCCAGGTCGGTCAAATGAAGAAACATTTCGTGTTCAAGGGAAATGACGAAGCGCGCCATCTAGAAGCGAATAGCAAAACTACTCGTTTACCACCACTGGCTGCTAGGTGGCGCTCTTCACTGTGTTAGCTATTCACCTTACTCAAGGGATACTAAAAAAAACCGGCCAAGTGCGAGTCAAACTCGCGCACCGAGGGTTCCGTACACGCAAAGCATCTCACATTATAGCTCTAACTAAAAGTCCAACTAGTTTCAAAAACAAACTTAACTTTGCAGTTCGATCCCTAAGACTCATACTAAATCCAGCGCAAAAATAAGTTTGTAATACTTTTTTTTTAGACTTCCAATAACATATTTACAGTTTTCAGATTTATTCCTGTATAAGTACTGTTAGACCTTGCTTTGAGTGACTTCCAACGGCCCCGGCGGGCCTGCCCCGGTGACGGGGCCGTTGGAAAAAAAATTTCCAACGGCCCCGGCGGGCCCGGATTTTGCGTTGACGGGTCCGTTGGAAAAAAAAAATTACCAACGGCCCCGGCGTGTTTTTTAAATGGGACGGATAGCATACAAAAATTAAAGCATACGCTCCGGTAGTGTTTAAAGGGTAGGAGGGGGGGGAATTGTATTATTTCGTAGACCTTAAATATGAATAAAAAAAAAAAGTTGTATGTAATAATATAATCAGTTTTTATAGCAAGGTAGTTGATAAAAAATATATATCAACTAGGTATAAGAAAAAATACATGATGTTTGTTTTATTTTATGACACAGAATACATAATTGTACAAGTATTATGATAACAATAATACATACAAACTCTTTTTTTAATTTTATTTCTAATTTAAGGTCTACAAAATAATACGCAATTAAACCCCCCCCCCCTTTAAACACTACCGGAGCGTATGCTTTAATTTTTTTATGCTATCCGTCCCATTTAAAAAACGCGCAGGGACCGTTGGTAATTTTTTTTTCCAACGGCCCCGTCAACGCAAAATCCGGGCCCGCCGGGGCCGTTGGAAATTTTTTTTCCAACGGCCCCGTCACCGGGGCAGGCCCACCGGGGCCGTTGGAAGTCACTCCTTGCTTTTTGCCAAATTTCATAATTTTAAGTCAACGGGAAGTATCCCATAGGTTTTGATTACTGCAATCGCAAAATATGCGAAAATTCGCCACATTTACGGTAATATCTCTTGATCGCGTTGACGTATAATTTTGATTATTTTTTTTGTTAAAAGAGACCGTGGATCCGAGTATTCGATATTAATTTAAACTTGATACCTTCAGGCGTTCCTGGGAAAAAAAATTGACAGACAGACGGACAATGAAGTGATCTTATAAGGGTTCCGTTTTTACCTTTTGAGTACGGAACCCTAAAAAGTCCACATACAGTAAATTTTACAATAACTCCCTACTTTAATAATTTCTGGAGTATATAATACTAACTTGCTGTCTTTATCAGGCGTATCTTTCGTGTTGGCGTCGCTAGTGTCGACGTCGGCGTCGGGTGCCGTTTGCTCCTCGGTGGAACCTTCTCTTCTCGATTCTCCTGTGAAACAGAAATATTACATTTATATAACTCTTTATAATATAACTAATTGGTATGTTGAAAAATCATTGATTTTGAATCTTATCACTGATACATAAGGTTCAGTATTTGATGGAACTACTGCCTTACAAAGCCACATTACAATTAATTTATATTTTGATGAAAAGTGTGACTGTATCAGACTAATGGATGAATATTTCAAGGTAGAAGCGACATCTGTGATATTTGTTAATTCGTTTCGTACTAACAAATACGGTGAAATGACATGTTCGTTCACTATGTCAGTATTTCTAAACCACCTAACAATCGCTTACTGAGTGATGGCCAGGTAGCGCTTGGGAAACCCGGCTTAAACATACTTTCCTCCTAAGAAAGAAATCCTTTTGCTGACATGTGAATCATTCAATAACCGTGAAAGTGCTAATAATGGTTGAGTGTTAAAATAATAATTAACCAACAAAGTGATTATATTTATATTTTATTACAAAAAGTCACGCATGAGGATGAACCGTGACAAATAACGGTACAAAATTAATATTTAATATTCCTACCTATTACATAGTAACAATTGCTAAAATTATCAACTGAGTCAACCACTACATCCCACTAATGCAGGAAGCCACGATAAATATATCCCCATTGTAGTTGAAACCCATGCGGTGGTCATAGCAAAATTATTCATTTATTTATTTGTTATAAACATAAACTACACGCATCCAAAAACAGTATCCTTTTTCTGGCACAATCTGGTCAAAGTCCAATGGAAGAACCAACTAGTTTTCACGAAGAAGTAAAAACTTACGCAAATACATTGGAGTTTTATAAGAATTCGTTCTTAAGAAGCTCTGTCAAATAAAAAAAGATTTTCTAAACAAGTAGACTTTCATCATCGGCGTCCTAATCAAAGGATAGTTGGAAGAGGAAGAACGATAAAAATAAGACACCCTACAAAAAATGTACCTAAATTTTCAACATTAGTGTCATACTACAAGAAAAGCCAGCATTCAAATAAGTGAGAGCCTCTCACAGCTTGGTCTAGGAGCTTAAATCGAACGTGAAAACAATAGGCGTCATCCCTGATGTCAGAAGAATGACGGAAAAAGACAAGGAAAGCCGATCCTAAATAAAATGGAAAGGATAGCTAGGACTGATCATGATGAGTATAAAGAGAGAACAACTGTATCAGACACATACGATTAATTTCAAGATCTGGCCCTTGATTCTACAAATGTTCCGTTCCGTGCAAACGTTATGGCTCAGTTGTGTCTCATAGGACAAAGAAATTGTAGTAAAGCATAGAAATCTTACAGAGATCTTGTCGCCTTAGTTCAATCTCTTTGGCTCTTGAGACACAATTTAGACACGACATCTACGTTCGTAACTAATTACGAACGTAGATGTCGTGTCTAAATTAAACAACTAATTGAATCGGCCCCCTGACCAACAAGACATGATCTTAAATCATACAACCCTGCGGTATAACTCGCCTAGAGAATGTTAAACATTTCCTTTATCACCAAGCTCCCATTCAAGATACAATTCCGCGTAACACACACTCCATTGTGGCTTTACATAGAAGTGAGATCATCTCTAATTGCGGTATTTGTACGGCAAAGGCGATTGATTGCTGGTTTGAGCGTGAAATGATAAGTTATGGCTTGTCGTTTACTTCAATTTAATGATAAGTAGGTTCTAGAATTGCTAAATCAATAGAAGTCTTTTAAATTGATCACTTCTCCAAGTAACTAACAATCATGTTGGCATTAAAACGATAATGGATGATTCTTGGTTCATATATTTAGCAGTGAAACAGATACAGATACTATTAAGATTGAAAACGCGGTGACACGAAATTAAAACGCATAAAGTTAAGACAGATTTTAAAATTGACTTCGTCAGCTAAAAAAATTGAACGATTCCTTAAAACCCAACGATACATAACCTCATCAGATACTAAGGATAAAAGCAAGAATAGCTCAGGACACGAAGTGCAATGAGCAACATAAATATGTATACGTCACGCCCCACGTACGGAGGTCAACAACACTGTTACAGCTTTGTTAATTGACCATTAGTCGTGGACAATACTGTTACTAGGCAGGGAAACTGACCGTTATTTGTCTCTAGCGAAATTATCCAGAAAGTAATATTATTATTGATGAAAACAATACCCATGCATTAATTGCGAATGCGAAAATCTGTCTTGTAACTTTCTTTCAAATAATAAGGAAGCCTACTTTTCACCATCATCGACCTACCATAAAGGTCGGTAGATAAAACACACACACATGTGGGGTCAGTACAACAAGAAATCAAGATTTCGTCGAGTTTAAATAGAAATTGGAAATGAAACTAAAATATGCTAAAGTGGTCAAATGGAATGGATAAGCCAAAGATAAATACTCAAGTATGTCTGCAAAATGCATAACAAAAGTCCGAGCCAAATTATTTGGATTGTTAACCCAAATACATTCTATTTCCATAAACTGAAAGACTTAATGTAGTTGTTTACATAGGCTCATATAATAACAAAATTTTAGACACAATACTTGCTACGGAAACATTGAATAATTTCTTTAGGAAAATATACAAGGAGGAATACTTCTTAAGGAAATCACTTTAGTTTATTATCGATTGTATCTAATGGAGAAGACGACATAACAGAGCTCTAGCCCTAAAAAATCAATTCGGAGCGAAGGTCTGGATCAAATCTGACGATATTGTGCCATAATTGTAGTGTATTCATGTAATATAAACATAGTTGAATCGATATTCTCTCGACTTCATTCCCAAAATTTCGTGGAACTCTATGACTAGGAATTTATAATGCCTAATGGAATAAGAGTTACCTTGACATACGTGTATCTTATAAAATAGGTAATACGAATAACGTTTTTCTGTATAATCAATGAATACGTCTAATAATACCAAAAATATGTGGTATACTTCAGACCACACTACAGTGACAGAACTTCAATCTAATGAGGGATTTTCCGAGACCCAATAAAAAAAAATAGTTCCAGATGAATTCAAAGGTGGCACTTAAAAGGCGAGACCATTCAAAAAGCAAAAATGCATGAGATTGGCATTTAACTCTTTCAGGTTTGGTGGTTAGCAAACTAACCACCTTTTTTAAAGATTTTTTTTTTTGTGCCTGAAAGGGTTAAAAAAAAACTTACTAAAAACATTTAAAAAGTATCAATATTGTGATTTGTGCAACTGTCAAACTGTTATATGATTTTTTTTCTGTCTCTGCTGACAATAAAGAGCGCACAATATAGGTACAGCCATTACTACAACTCGGCTTTCAATAAAGCTCCATCTGTTGAGATTTTTTAATACTGATTTTTTTTTCTTAATTAGCTGTCAGAAAAATCGCTCATTGAATATCCATAAATTATGCACAGCACCTAAAGAAGGTTCAACTTCAAAAAATCTTTAAGAAATTTAAAAAAATCAAAAACACCTCACCACCGCCTCCACCCTATTTTATTGCGTACATCCACTCATATTTATTGCAAGCAAGTGATTTGCACTTGATTTAGTGAACATCCCTGTTCGCAATTCACTCAGATCACAAGTATTAATTACCCACTTTCCATTTTCAGTTAAAATATTGCCATTGATGTTCAGAACGAGTGTGACACACCTTATATTTCAAACTTTAACAAGTTGTTGATCACCAATTTGCACTGGCAATCAAACACCAGTGATGTAAATCAGAAGGTATAAAATTAAACTTGGAATTCGTTGCATGCGGGGTCGACGGCCAATCGAGGTGCATTGCAAGCTGTCCATGACGTCACCATGCAGGGCCATTGATGCGAATTGAGGCGCGTCTTGTATTAAGTACCTCTAATCGAATTAGGCCCAGAGATGTTCTATATAGTTGCACTGTGGAGAATTAGGGGCAATCTCGTTGAATATTGAGATTTATGGCCTGAATTCGTTTTGTATGTTGATGCAACACAGGAATATTGGCCAGAACTTCACTGTATTATAACTAGCGTTTAATAAGCCAGGATTTACTCCGAGAATGTAAGAGCAAACTACTAAAATTTACGGTTACTTGTTACATTGTCTTTTTGAATGTTTTGTAAGTATTATATTGTGTTGTCATCTCATAAGAATTGGAGTCAAGATTCACGATCTTTCGTTGCTTTCAAGAGGAATATCTGTTATCAGTACTGAGTTAATACCTATTTCACGTTCAAGCAATATTTTTATTGCTCTTTGTTGAAGCGTGTCACGCACGTTAATCGTTTATAAATTGTATACAGTAAATGTCACGCCATATGTTCTTTTTTAACTAAATATAAAGAAACAGTAAATCCCAAGAGGTTTTTTACTTCATTTAAACTTTCACTCTTATTAATAAACACGGACTAAAGCAAGAGTAACTTTACTCCGAATGTTAAGGTCCGAGTAACTAAATTCGGTATTAATAAACGTGGAGTAAGGAAGGAGGAAACTAATCCGAGTCTACTCTCTCTGTAAAAATTAAACCTAGTCGCCACCTAGTTTAAGGATGGAGTAAGCATTGAGTATGGGGTATTTTGACAATTTTTACGTATTCCATACGAACTCACCACGAAATTAATTACTACACATGTTGCGGATTGTGGCGTTCCCACGTTACCTTAAAGCATTAAAGCAATTCCCAACCTATTTTATGAACTTTTATGTTTATTGCCAAACGGAATTCTTTACAAACTTCTTTATTTCATGTTCCGTTATGGGTTCCTAACAAGTAACATCTGTTTACTTTTTAACTACGAAATATTAATTAAACGAGTCTGACTTTACACTCTTTACAGAGAACACGAGTTTTATTTACCATAACGTTTTAGTATAATATCCACCGAGTACCTAAGTACATACCTATTTACTTTCTGGCAAACAAATTCCCGGCAGTGATTTTCGACAAAATACTACCTACTTTCAAAACAAAAAATGAGCCAGAAGCGCAATCGTTCCTTTAACTGGGGTGAAAAAGAAAAGGTAATTTTTATTCATCATATTTTAATAGCATATACATTTACGGATTTACTATTTAAAGATTACTTTATGGCTGTGTGATAATCATTTATTATCCTACATATGCAGCAATTGTTTCGTAAAAGATTATGCACAAATTTTTTAAAACAAATCCCTGGATACGAACACTAGCAAACAAAAAACGAAAGCTTGGGAGGAACTTCACAAAAAGTAAGTTTTTATTGTATTTGGTTCTCCCGCAATTTCGTGTACGTGTGAAATAATAACAATTCCATTTAAATATTAATACCGACCGACACATACTATTTGATGCTAAATTATTATTATATAAAATAGTGTCACTCTCAAATCATCCATATAATAATCTCTATTCAATTTTTTTTTGTCTTTTTGCACAACAAACAAACAACACACACAGAATAATCGAAGCGAAGGAAAATGTTAGGTTATGTTACAATAAAACAGCGAAAAGTTACTTGTCAAAGTTGTCAATTTGACAGCTGGCGGTGATAATTTCATTCAATGTTCATTCTTTATTACTTTTAAAACTACTGGGTTGCCATTACATTCGCGTTAAACTCGGCGCAAGGAATGTATAGTAAATCCTACCCTACTCCAAGTTTATTAATAACCTTGTTATGGCCAAGTTAATACTCCGTTACATCGGTATTAACTAGACCTAGTGTAAAGTGGGTTTAGGCTTAGAGTAAGAGATTTTTATTAATAAGACTGTTAAAGGGTATGCGTCACGTCTCACGATCTGTAGATAAAACACCCTGAGACGCGGTAGACAAAGTGTATCTTCGAATATTAACATCAAAGGAATTGAAAACGTTACCATATTCTTTTTCACGTCTCGCTGATAGACTATTCTATTTTCTGAATATAGACGGTCAATAGGACAAATCACCCTGTTTAACACTCGTAAATATGCATGTTATTTACGAGTACTATGACACGAGGTTTTAGAACAGTTCTACGACTCGACATGAAGAAGAAGAACAGTTCTGACACAAAAATCTATTCATTTCTACCGATATTACCGCAATATTTCTCTATTCTATATTATTTCTTCAAATTTAAAAATGAAATAATTTCACAAAAAGGAATCATAGAAGTATCAACCCTGGAGGCCAATTCTCGCGTTTGCGATATTTTATCGAATTTGATAATATATCAAACTTCTTTTATCGAACAAAATTATCACAAAAACGTCCAAAATGGTATTCTCGAACCTATTCGACATAAAACTCGATATTATATCGAAAACAAGCGCTTCTCTAATTGAAAACACGTTCCTTTTTCTCGATTATACTTAACTACAATCGAGAAATTTGTGTTTTACTTGTTTCATTAAATATTTTATATAAAACCATTGTTTCAATAGTGAATTTATGTAAAAATAATTATAATACTTTTTTTTATGTAACTTAATAAGCTCCAATGCAAATTTATAAAATGCAAAGAAAATGAAATATTTTAGAGTTGATGGAAAGAACGGAACGCGAGCAAACTTGTCATTGTTTGTTTATTGGGTGAGGTTATGTGATATTTGTTGTCGGAGTATCAATTTTATTCTTATGTATGATATTGTTCTTTACGAAATTGAATTGAGAAACAAATAAGGTATGGTACTCGAGGCGGAAAAAAGCAAAGTATGTATCTATCCAAATCTCAAAATATTAGGCTTTAATAAAATAATTTTATGTAAATTTACAATGATTTCCAATAAAATTGAATACAAAATCATCAGCATTCATATTTTACTAAACCATAGCAGATAATAAAAATACAAGGCGTCTTGTAAAGTACGAATATTATGTTATCCAATAGCTTTGAAGCAACAAATATCACACACGATATGGTTTTCGGCCACGCTCGACCACTCGATGCGTATCGAGGGCTGACGCTGGATAAATGTCACATTTGAAATCACGAGAATACGCAATTTCGATATTTATCGATATCCGCCATGTTTTTTCGATAAATGTCGAAATTGATATTATATCGCAGACCCCAGAATTGCCTCCCTGTACCTATTCCCTGTAACCCTGAATTCATTGTACATTATTTACTATACAAACAATAAAGTTAATCTACTTACTTAAAATTGCTATTAGAAACCGTAGCCTGGGTGCTCGAAGCAAAAATAAAGCTTCTAATAAAAACCTATTACTCAAACGATTAGCGAAGCCCGAATTGGCCGAGACAATGCAAATTCGGGGAAGTGAGTCAACGAGCAGAACGATGGCAATACTATTTATATTCTTCCGGGATGCATTGGTGCATATCAATTAGTATCAATAATGATGTCGGTACACTAACCTCAGGAGGTCGGAGACGGTGATATACGACGACGTAGGAACAAGAAATAAGTATGATTAATGTAATAGCAGTCACAACTGAATATAAATAACAAAAAAAATCTATGAAGCCAAAAAGCAAGTACGTAATTTTATAAACCCAACAATTTTTCGAGAAATTAGATAACCCATTTATTGGTGCACTACAACAAGAAAGAGAAGAGAAGAGTGCTTCCATGCTGGTCTGGGAGCGAAGAAAAAACATGGAATGTGCCAGCTGCTTCTCTTCCCGTGCAGATTGTAAAAGTCAATCAAGAGAAAGTGCTTTAAACTGGGGATTCCTCTACTCATAGACGATGGGCTAGCAACCTGTCACGATACCTGAATCTCCATTCCATCAGAGAGCCCACTATTCATCTAAGCGTGACCTTCGAGTCTCACGACTCTTGGCTCTGTCTACCCCGTATGTATGTACAACAAGAAATGTTATAAGCCTTTAAGTTATCACAAAAGTCAGTTCATTATATAAAGTTGTTCGTTGTTTTCAAAGCACGTATAATAACTTACGCCTGCACTTCCCTGTTTACTTTGCCAGTGTTTTTCCTCATGAGGCTGAACAAAGTTTAATAGCGTCAAGGTGAGCATCTCTGCTTATGGAGTAATCGGTCTATTACAGAGAGACATATTGCTCACCATAAATGAAAATGTAAGATCTTTAGAATAAAACCACTATTAATGAGTAAGAAATTAATATGTAACAAGATACAACACAGCATGATCTGTCCGACGAAAGCTAAATTGTTATAATTTAATTGTATATTCCAATATTCCAATACTTCTTGTTAGTTAAAAGATAGAACAGATAGATTAAGCAGTACGTATTCTAAATACAATAATAAAAGGATCCATTTTACACGTCCAATGCGACAACGTGGACAATGGTAATGCAAAGGCAAATAAAAGACAACCTAAATGATTTAAGGTCTCTTTAAGCGATGGAACTAAACGCCAACTCGTGTACAAGTAAAGAACTATCGTGACTTGAACAAGGAGATGAGACCAGTTCTCGAGAGCATTGTAAGGTCAAAGCGAGAATAAACTACGAGGATAGTGCAATAAATTTATTTGATGAATTGGTCGTTATGAAGGCCTCGAGAATATTAAGAAAATCAAATTACACAATAAGTCTCCTGTAAAAATATATAGGTTAAGTTATGATTACTATTTTGATTATTTTTTTACCAATTTTTTACATAACTCACCTTTGGTCCCACTGAAAAGCCACGAATTATGCTTTATAGAATCCGAATTCTTCTTTTTATTCACTAAAGGATTTTGTTCCACAATACTCGCTTGCCTACTTCTTGCAGCTAAAGGTGTTTTCACGCCCTTCTTCTTCGATTTTTTCAAAGTTCCGCTGTGAGATTTTCTTAGTGTATTGACTTTGACACTTTGACTTTTTCCACGAACTTTACTTTTGCTTCTAGAAGTTTGCCTACTTAACCGTCTTCTATGTTCTCCCACTAATTTAGGAACGGGAGGTTCATCGTCCGAGTCAGTTTCTGGAGGAGGAGGTGGTGGTTGATGAGCAGCTATAGCCGCCTGATTCTTCTCTATTTCTAAAAACAGCCTTGTACAGTTTAAAATTTCTTCAGTGCTTACAGTTGCTTCTGGTACCACTTCAACTGGTTTTAAAGACGTGGGTGTCTTTTTCCTTCTGAGAAAATTCAATGCACTAACAGAGGAACCTTTACTGGATTTTCTTGATTTTGGTTGTTCGGTATTACTACTTTTTCTGCTGTTTGATTGACTTTTGTCTTCCATTTTACTATTTTTTCTGACTTGATCTAGCTTCATAGTGGAATCGTGGATACAATCTTTATCTTCTTCACTCCAAAGGCTTTCTCTAGACTTTTTCTTATCTGAATGTTTTTCTAGTTCTTTCTTTGCATGATCAAAAAATTCATCGCCGAAGCTTTTGACCATTTCTAAAGGGTTAGATAAGGACATTGTTTTACGGTGTCCTTTTCTTTTGTTCGCTAGATCAACTTCTTCATCAGTTACAGCTAACTTAAGAGATTCTTTGCTAATAGTGGGCGTTTTAAGTCTAGGAATAGCATCGTCGCTAGCGGATATAGCATCACTGTGGCAGTCAGCTGATTCATATAGAGATTCATCGCTTTCATCTCGCCGCTCTGTTGAAGACACACGATGTTTTAATTATGCAGTTCTAAAATGGTTTCCTTGCCATGATAAACTGAAATTAATATTATTACTGATAATGTCAGACGAGCAGAAAAACTAAGACAATGACCTGACAAGAACTCATTCAATGATTGTTAATCGATCAAACGCAATGTCAAGATTGTATGAGTCATAGCAGCTACGGGGAACGCATTACGAAAAAAAAGTTATTCGCTTAATAATTAAGATTACCATACAATACCGTGCGTCGTATAAAGTCGAGGCTACATAACCGTGCGAATACACTTTCTAGGCAGAACAAAACGACTTGAGCTATTCGAGCGTGTAAGAGGTTTTATGCTAATAATGTTTTGTTGTAGTACCTGCATACATTGAGAGGAAAGTGGAATTTTTAAAGTCTTAATCATATTTAATGAATACGTATATATTTTAAATAACTGATATCTCAAACATTTGATTAATATTACTACTAGATTTAGTTTGATTGTATTTTTTTACAATAAAACATTTAATAGGAATTTATTTACTTCTTGGATCAATATAATATTGAATTTTCTGGTAAATCGAAAACCGTATTTTATGCTGCTAACGAAATATTCTCAACTCAAGAGAGAATGAGATACAGATAACTGCATTGCACACAAGAGTGACAGAGACAAAACAATAACAAAAGGGGTAATTAAAAAACGTGTTACAACATTTCGTAACCGTTACTATAATCCAGATAACAGTTATCTAATCTTGTACATTAAAAGCATGTAATCTGTTTGATGTTTGGGAATCTCAAACATTGACTACACAGGCACATAGCTTAGCTTGGTGTACACTGTAAATACTATTAAACTGCTGTATTTTTCTTTGATCAGTAACTTCTACTAAGATTTCAAATGATAAATTGTAAGTAAACTCTATTTTTAAATAAACCTCGACGTTAATTTCATAAGGCTAAATCAAATAGCACATGTATACCTGTTAACGTCATAAAAATCTAAGACTACCAATGAATACAAAATGAGATCTTAATATTCTAAAACTGTTTGTATTTCGGACGACATCCGCTGAGCATTGGCAAACCCAGCTGCGAATCTAAAAATATGTTCATAACATATGAACCTTACATGTATTAACAATACGTTTCATTTATAAATTAAATGATTTTAGACGTCTATACCGGTCGGTTCAATTCAAAATCAGGTTTGTGACTCACAATTTTTTCCGAATGACAGGGATTTTGGGAAGAACACTATGGAAAAGTACATAACAGTGACAACGACAAATGGGCAAGGAACTTCTTCTTTCAGAAGATGGATAAGGTCTAGAAAGTGGTGGAAAAATACATCGGGGAAGATCTAAAGATCATCATCTAAAAGCCATTTTGAAGAAGGGAGGCCAGAGACATAATGATGTAGAAGAAGATTATAAAGAGACCAAGAGATAGGATAGTATTGTAGCATCGCAACAAAATAATAACGCACACTAATTTTCAATACGATTTCAAAAGTAGTAAGTTAGCAATTGGTTTTTCACACTATGAAGGTCGACATTTTCGTTATCACAACGCGATAAACTGTGTTTAAACAAAGCGAATGGTGGCAAAATATTTGTGGTCAGTTATCTAGAAAATGTTACTAATTTCTAAAAATAATTGTAGACAAACCTTATTTTACTTACTATCCGGCCTCAGCGACTCAAAATAGTCTTTGCATCCAAAGAATGTTTCAATCCGTTTTTATATGAATAAAAATAAGGATATATATACATTATTATGTATAATCTTTACCTAATAATAACAAAGGATAATAAGAGCAATATCGTTTACCACTCAGTATTAAATACCTTCATTGAGCAACGAGCCACAGACTAAGTAAAAAAAAACAATAACGGCGAGACGTCTACAGGCTATAGCCATGACGTCACCCGTAGTCGGTTATTAACCGAACTGAGTTTTTTTGCCATCGCAGTCTGCTTTTGTGAAGATCGAGAGAAAATTTTAATCAGACTTTGAAGAAGTAATAAGCGGCGATGTTTTGAACAATGGACGATTATAATGACAAAATGATGTAACTACGCACGTATAAAGTAATGAACTAACAACAAAAAGATTAACAATGAACTTGACGCTTGTCTGTCTCAGTGACAGTGACTTTAGATAAAAGATGAGGAGTGAAATCAATATAATCATACCAGAAATGTATTATTACAAGGTACTTCCAAAGATCCTTAGCATTTCGAAGATACAGTAAATAACGAACTTGGTATTAAACCAACTGGTATAGACATTCAAAACGCTTTTTGTATTTGAAATAAAATCTTGCCTATTTCTGGTTACTAAAACATTCAGTTATAGTTCTCTAAATTGATTAGAACAACTGTCAGTGGACAAAGTAACAACGTAAATTGAAATTATATCGATCGTTTCGGTCTTCTCTATCCATTAACATATTAAAACTTCAAAAACAACATTATTGACGACGTTTATACGTTTGTAGTGTATAAACGTGAATTCATTTGAAATATCGAACCCATTTTATTTATTGAAATATACGGGTCAAGGTTTCTAGTTAATATTCTTTATGCACGCGTTGTCAGCCCACCGACCTAATTTTACGACGTCTAATAACTACATTTTGTTAAACTAGTTTCGGTTACGGTTCCTTGTCTGTGCTAAAGTTACTTTTACTGTAAATTTCCAAATTTTTAATATCAACCGTATTAATCAGAGAAGATTGCAAATCTAATTTATTTAATCTAAAGTCCACAATATTTTGTTAAATTGTACTTTTTTAAGCAATGTGAAATCGACATTAGTAAATTTGGTTTTTATTTTACTTCACAAAATACATTTCAATAACCAACATTAAATTGAAACAATGTTAAGATAGATACTATCTTATATCCCATTCCTATTAAATACAATAGCTATTAAAACAACCGTTATTTGATTGCGCGTGACTTCGCATACGTATTTGTGACATAAAATAATTATGGTAAACGCATACGGTCAAGCATGCAACGCAAATGCCAATAACATGCGATTGCACATATCGCCGTGAGAAACATGTGTAAATGATATATACTTCCATACTAATATTATAAATGCCAAAATCAGTGCGTCTGTGACGCGGCGGCGGCGGCGCTTTGACGGAAAAACCGCTGAACAATATTTAGTTAGATAGTTGAAGTCTAATTAGCCGAAGTCAAAAGCTTAGGCTATTTTTGAAAAATCAAACCCACAGGACCTGGAAATGGAGATGTTTGTATGAAATATCGTTAATCTAAGATTCGCATTTATAATATTATTAGCAAGAAAATTGTCGTATTTTAATAGGTATGTTCCGGTAAATATACGTTATGGTAATCTAATAAGAACTTAGCTAAATACGTTCGCCGTAACTCATTATTCGCCGTAACTCATTAAACAAGTTTTGTCATAAACCTCACCTTTACGTACTTGGACTGGCAAGGAAACCTCATTTCGTCTTAGGGACGCAACAATATGAATACATACCCAAAGAAACTTTCATATCAAGAATATCGGAATACCGTCTTCTCTCCTTGTCGCTCTCTGTTGACGTCTCTCTTTCACTGGATTCCCTTGTAGGCTTCAGTAACGAGCCTTTCTTCTTCCTCAATTTACTTACTACCCCATTCTCCACCGTCTTTTCTGAGACCGTTTTCGGTTCTCTTTTGAACCACATCATCCCGACCATAGGTGTAATTAACTGTTATAATAACAGTTATTCTTGTTATAACGTTATTTTTCGGACATTCATCCGTTACCACTTCACTGACACTTCACTTGGTTTCTTGCACTAAATGGCGTCTTTAACACAGACCACATGGTTTTGCTAGATTTTCACTGCGAACAGAATTGGTTTTCGATCAATATGTGACGTTTTTGGCAACGTTGGACCAATTGGTATTAATAAACGCAGATTGTCGCCCTCTGAGTCTGTTGCTAAATATACACTTGACATGTACTACGTTATGTATATGTTGTTGTCGTGTGTGTGTTTATGTATAATTATTCATTCGTACGAAGGTTAATGTGTTGAATATAAAGAGCTTTATTGTATAATGGAATTGAATTAATTCTCATTAAGATACTACTTGTTTCCAATTACGCTATCTAGGACTGCATTATCATATTGTGCACACAGCATGCGTAATACATCATAAAATAAATAAAAATATATGAGCTTCATTGCGGCAAAAATTTCATTCGAAACATTTTTCACTAACCAGTTCTCCCCTATACAAGTACTAATGACGTACCAAACCGCAACTATTGATTTTCAAACCCATCCAACGGTGACTAATCATATCCTTTGAAATAAAACCTAACTCAGTCCTCAAAACAACACATAACAGGATAATTTGAAACATAATGTAATTTTCATTATACAAAATTGAAACTGTTCATTAGTTTCTTTTTCAAATTGTCAATCTTTTCCCAGATACAAATTGGATGCCGAAACCTCATCTTTCAAATAAAATAAATATGTTATTTTCGCCGAGTGACGAACTATATTTAAAAAAAAATTGAGTGAACCTAATAATATACCCTGCCATGATGCTAAAATACTAAAGGTATCTATTATTTATTGTCTTTGAGTTTGGAACGGAAGCAAAGCGGATGCGGCCTCCGCACTTCCGCGCGATACACTTGTCCTATATTGGACCTCACGTTGTAACAAAGTGATGCAAGTCTGAGATGAATGGATAATTTGTTTAGAAAATGACAGACCTTAAAAAGGGAAATAAATACAGAAAGACCACAGAACTATAAATACTTTCTTACGAATATTTTCAGGTGCATGAATGACATTCGAGTCAGCCAGTCATAATGATGGCTCTAACGCATCGGATCAGAATATACAGAAATTCCCAGGAATCGAAGCCGCAGAGTACGGCTAATATAAAACAAAGACATTAAGCATCAGAAACGCAGAGGAAGAGTTATCCGAAGAAATAGTCTTCGTGTTCTTGAAATATGAAAACCATCAAAAAAGGGAATGAAAAGCTTTTCAGATACATGGATAATCCAGATACCGCTGAAAAGATGAAGTACGTACGAAGAGACCTGGGCGCCCTAAAAAGAGCCGGTTGGCAAGAAAAAGCGCAGAACAGAAAAGAGTAGACAAATTTAGTATAGGAGATCCTCTTTGGGTCGCAACCATCGAAGTGAGTACAGACAGATGACATCGTGCCAACTAGTCATAAAATTCTGACCTGACATCTACAGTTTCCTATATCACAAAGACATCCCACTAACATCGAACAACCTTGCATTGTAATCATATTGCATCCGGACATTGGATCAGGAAGATCGTGATCAATACCTGTTAGTACTCATTAATCATAAGTTGTGAGCTGCTATTGATACGGTAATACAGCCATGATAAGTGATTTATGGATCAATTCAATGATTCCAATTAAATGTCGGAAAAAAGGTTGATGATTTAAATCAATCATAACCATTTTAGAAGTGATAAATGCTAGTGAAATATGACAGAACATTGAAGTTATCAACACATTTCTGTCTTTACGTTTAGAAATTCAAACTATGCAATATCTTTTAATTGGATATACTGACAAAATAAATAGTGAATAAACTTATTTCTTACACTTTTTCGAATAGCTTTGTTTGATTAATCAAAGAAACTAGATTCCAATTTTTTTTCTGAATGATGTTCATCAAATTGTTGCAATATCAATTGTTGTAGGAGACCTGACCACGCCAATAAAAAAAAATCTTCATTCCGTCACCCGTCGCCATCATAACATTCGCATCTTTGTTGACGTCCATCGGCGCTTCAGCTAGTGCCTGGACGGCTGCCAGCGAACAGAAATGGCCATCGTATTTATAAAAACTGCCACGAGCCACTGTTCCGTTTGTTACGTCCCTTTGTTTACCCATATAGGTTACGTCGCGTTATATGGACTTCAACGTTATTGTTATTGGACGTATAATATTTAAACACAAAATTTTGTAATATATTCTTCCTAACAGAGCTGATAGACCGTATACTGATTAACCTTACAGGAAATACAAAAAAAAATAAGTTATGATGCAATAATAGTATTTGAAATTACCACAAGCAACAATGTCTCCCAATACATTAATATCTCTCTACATATAAAACGTCAAGATAAAGAACATGTACCCATATTAGTAACCCTAATAATGTAACAAACTATGAAGTTAATTGTTGTCAATAAATACTTCCTTATCTCAGGAACAAGTCAAGATGCTTATTTACATCCTATAAATTTATACCGCGTCGGAAAATCACTCATTATATCGATAAAATAATGCAAATTCTTTGAACAAAGTAATACTAGAAATACACATAACAATGATATACAAACTAAATAGAGAAAATGACTGCATCGCACTGATGTTGAAATCTTTGAAAAACTGTATTCAATTTTATGTCCGATATGATAAACCGATATGAATATATTGCAAATTCGCCACTATTAGGGTCCCATAGAGGCCTTAGTTGAGTAACTGGTTTTTGTACCTATAGCAGCAAGCAAATCGACGAGTTATCTCGACCAGACGCAGACGAGGGAGCAAAAAAAATTTTGCGGAAACTGCACTCAGGATAGCTAAGGGTGTATACGACTGCATAATTACGTGAAAATCTCTCTGAGAGGGACTTTAATAAATGCTATACTATGCGCCACTTTATGAAAATGAAATACCTTTTATTCGATGCTTATAATTTTGATAATATTTCACGCAAGACAAGATATAATTAATGCAAATAATAAAATTGACGTGAAACATATAACAGTATATGATTCACAGGAGGAAATGAAACGTGTTAACAATTTAGTAAATATGACAAACAGAATCTCAAAGGTTCGTGTTAATTTAGAACATAACGACTGTGACTCCGGTGTTTGGTTTAAAACGAAAAAGCGTCAATTAGAGGCTGACGTGCTAAAATGATTCGGTTTCCTCGTAAACTGTGGTTATACCTAAATGAGAAAAAGCGTCATTAGTAAGTTGAGCTAGATTCTTTATGGTTATGATTGAATCACGGACCAAATAATTTAATTTTATGACACTGCGTATTATAGTATCGAAAAATATCTCAAAACTAAAATACATTCATTAAACCAATAATGTACGCTTAAAACCACTTACTACGCTTCCTCATAGTTTAAAATACAATCCATTTGAAAGGATAATAAAGTTTGATAAGATGAATATAAATATTAAATCTACAACGGAAGTAGACGTCAAAACAGATCATACCAAATCTATCAAACAAGACAATAAAAATTAAATTGAATTTATCAAAAGCATTCAAGAATTCACAGTCACCCCCGCACAAAATTAACCGCGGAAGCGCATCCTGCTTCTAAAACCGACTCCCCTATACACAGTACAGACAGTATAAATACATTTACCGGATGGTCTGCCCAAACGAAGTGTACGACATTAGATAGATATTGATTGGCTCTTAGTCAAAGATATTTCCTTTTAAGTTGACATAAGTGGTGATTTATTTATAGTTTTGACATGTGGCTCTAATAATAATCGTAACTTTTATAATTTTTTTTTTTTTTTTTTTAACTAGCCTGTTGGTGTTGTGTCCCACTGCTGGGCAAAGGCCTCCCCCTTTTTCTTCCACTCGTCTCTCTCCATTGCAAGTTCTGGCCACTCAGGTAAAAATTTGTCTATGTCGTCCCGCCATCTCCTTTTTGGTCTACCTCGTCCTCTGCGGCCGTCCGGTAACCAGAAGGTTGCCAATCTCGCCCACCTTTCTGGCCGCATACGACAAACGTGCCCCGCCCAGTCCCACTTCAATCTGGCAGTCTTTGCACCTACATCCGCCACTTTAGTTAAGGAGCGCAGTTTGGTGTTCCTTACTTTGTCTATAAGACGTAAGCCCAGTATGCTGCGCTCCATGGCTCTTTGGCAGACCTTGAGTCTGGACTTTTGAGCCTCGGTAAAAGACCATGTCTGCGAGCCGTAGGTTAGAATAGGCAGTATGCATACGTCGAGGAGCCTCCGCTTAAGGGAAAGTGGAAGGGTGCCCTTCAATAGGTCTTTCATGGACCAGAAGCATTTCCAGGCATTGCCAGTACGGCGATCGATTTCCTGATCTTGCCTATTGTTGAATGATGCTATCTGGCCCAGGTAGAGATACTCCTCGACATATTGCAATGCCTGCCCATCTAACTTGATCGCATGCTTGGTACTTGGTACTTGGAACTTTTATAATGCACTGTTTTATTTTAACTTAAAAACCATGAAGAGTCGAAACCACACAATATAACGTGGATTGATCCTATAAATGTTAAGTGTAATATGTTGATATATGACATCTTCATTAAAGCTCATTTTCGTATTAACACAAATTTATACACATAAACTGCACAACCTGAAACCAACAGCAATTTCGTTGACTAATTACCAACATCACGGTGGGTGATCATTTATGAGATGAATCACCTTTATTAAAACCTACTACTGGTAGTTTAAATAACAGCTCTAGAAACCTCCAAAACCATCGCCATAATCTTTACGACACTACAAATAGAGATCAAAATAGCAAAACAGATATAAATTGAAAATGTAATAAAAATTCGACCGTAAGATATGAAGACTGTAATAGATTAGAATAAGTGGTTATGTTATGGTCTTCCGTAATTATTTGATGTAACCGAGCGCAATAAATTTGATTCAGGGGTGGGAGGAAGTAGAGAACTTGTGAGAATATCAAAGAGATGTAGTCCTTGGCGCTTCATTGAAAATTTGGCTACACGTGTGGTGTTTCCTGGTAACTTGTTGTTTATACGTTCAATTTAGATGATACAAAGAAATTGTCAATTCCTAGAATTGTTATTATTTAAGTTTCATTGAAAATCATATAAAAGTTCACTATTTCTTTTTTTAACAGAATTTTTAAAATATGAAGATTTTTAGAATGTCTCTTTGCCTAAGCAATCGAATTAAAATAATTATAAATAGTGCAGCATGTTAATTTGTCAAGAAAGTTATTACTTTTATAGTGAGATGCTCACCAAACAAAAATCTGATACTATAAAAATATATAAAAGAATCTATTTATTAGTAGCGTTACCGACGCCTGTCGGCAACGGGAGATTTATCTTCGGACCTGTCAATAAGATATTTTGTGTGAAACCCATGGAATGTTGCAATGCGGTTTATTCTGGCACATCCGTTACATTTGTATTGCATCAAACTATCGTTAAACTATGTCACAAAACTAAACCAAATTGATCATATTTGAGAATGTGATTTAACATTCTCAAATATGATCAATGATCATCAACTACAATAAATATAGCTCTTATTTGCAACAATTTTGATATGAATTAAAAAGATAAAAAAGAAATTACAAAACTTAAACATGGCGTAGACATAATTTATTTTCTTCAAGAGAATAAATCAAACATTATTATCACTAAGCACGCTCATTGCAAAACCACTTTACACGAATTACTTGCGGAAACTCCTACGCTCCTAGTTTATCAATTGGGCTGCACCGCCCGTCGAGTTTCCTATTCATTATATCTGCAGCATTGTTAGAATTCTTACATCTTTTGATTATAGGAAGCATAATCTGAGAAAGTTATTTCTAAATTATTCTTTTATCAGCGATGTCATATTTGTTTTTGTTATAATAACATATTGAATTCATGACTATTTTGTAATCTCTTCTTTAACCGTTGTCCATTTAGTAATAAATATTTTTGATATTGTGTCCTACAATACAATAGTGATTCTAATTCGAACACGAAGACATGCGTATATAATAAAGCCTGATTTACATAAAGCTAGATAGGCTTGTTATGAATACTATGTACTAGATCTAATATTTGTAACCTGTAGAAACCGATTTTTTCACAATATTAGGAGAAAATATAGTAGTGTGAAGAACTTAACATCTTCAACTACCAATAAGAAAAATCGAACTAATTTTGCTACGAAACTATTTCGTCTAGAGAAATTACCGTATGTCATTAAAATAACCCAAGAGAGCAAATCTACAGAAGCTGCTCACTTCTCCAGTGGCACCTGCAATTTAAAAGCATCTGTGGCACTTCAGAACGTGTTTCAAACTCCAAAAGCAACAAGCGGCGTTTCACTTAGCCCTTAGTTAACGAGCATCTAAAGTTACATTACAGCAAACGATACAACAACACACGAGGACGTGACACTATGCAACATTCTGTTTGTTTCTATTTCTGAGAATTCCTTTCAAACGGGAGCGGCTAGTAGCAAACGGACTAGTTTGGGATAATACTTCGTCGGTAAAATACTAGTCTTTGCTTTGAAATTTGATAATTTTTTGTCACTCAAAAAGATGTCAAACTTGATGCTCCAGATGGCGGTAAGAAGAACTTTGCTTTAGTTTTTGCATGACTCGATGATGATAGTGTTATCACTTTACACTATTTCGTGTCAGAGGATATACGCCTCTGATTTTCATATGAATCTGAGTGTATTTCTAATATTTCTTTCATTTTTAATTTAATCTTAAGCTTGGACTTGAATTTTGATAGAAGAAGGATAGTTTGTGACTATCCTATAAGCTATTTTATCTATCTATAAAAATCACATTGGATCCAAACGCAAAAACTTAAATAAAAATTTCGACATTACTTCGTTCATATTTTCCCTATATGGACGATTTCCAATATCATCAACACTAAATCCCGTTCCAATTTTTAGATGCATCAACCCTTGTATGTTACACGTGAATTTCTTCGAAGTTTACGCTTGTAAATCCCAAATTTTCCTCAACTCCAAACATCTCCAGCCATAGCCACTTCAAACGCTAGGTGCTATCAGTAATAGCATCGAAACAGACACGTCTGTTTATAAAAGCCGGCCTTGCGGGCCACACTCGAAATAGTTAACGATCACACACACCGGTGAACTGCAATGAATGGGGAATGTTTAATGAACGCTGACACTACTTACTTATTCTTACTTACTAGTTCGTCGCGCAATCATACCTCGCGATATTTTGCAAAATGAAGAGCAAGAGACCTATCTTACTTCTCTCTCACAATTAGTAAATTAAGTCGAATTTGGAGATATTTCTCGTAGATTATCTGGATTTTATATTAGTTATCCAAGAAATCAATAATCGTAACTCAGCGGCTACGAACCAGCAAAACATCTGGCAAAAATTTCTAGTTACGCTTTGAAGAATCTAAGTACAAAATCATTGTTCAACAGTAACACTGCACCGTCAGTACATAACCTCACATCTACTATACACGTCTGCGATTATAAAAATCTCTTCACTGATATAAACTCTTTCTTTCCTATCGAACGTGTTATCGTTAACGCTTGTCATAACATCGCTAAGGTTAACCAGAGTTATGTCTTAAGGAATTCCGAGGGTTATTCAACAATCGCACGTGCTTTTCCCGCTAGAGCGACAACAATCGGGCTCATCGGTACAGCACAATGGATGAATGTGGCTGTTGACAAACAGTCCATACTTGTGGCCGCGAATATGGGGAACGACCTCTATCTATGGGCGACAGGTGATGCCGAGAGGTGGAATGCTGTTGGGCATCGGCGAAAGTCGAAACGAAAATTGGGATTCCGGATTCACCTGGGCAGAGAAAAACATTATTTTAACTAGCTTTTACTTAACTTGTAAAATATAGTATGTTCGGGTCAAATCTTGAAAGCTAAATAAGATCGAATTGTTAATCACTCATTTCCATCAAACCATATCATATAAGTCCTACTTTCGCTTTAATCTACGAGTTGTTAAGGTAAATATCAGTCAGCAAATGAAGAGCTTTTAAAATTGTCTGTGGATATAACGTTTCTAAGAAACTTGAAAATACGATAGAGCAATCCTACGTTTTTTGTTTCCAAGAAAATTTGTGTAAACGAAAGAAATTGAGCGATTCTCGAGAGAAATTCGCTGAACATATTGGAGTTCAAAAAGAGTAATTACGTTCATAATGGAGGTAATGTAAACATTGAAGAGGTATGATTAAGAACTACAAAAGTAAAATATAATTGTGGAAAATAAAATGACCAATATTATTCAAAAACTCACGCAAGAGTAGCGATGTGCCGCCGAGAAATTCCCTGTTCTCGAAAATTTCTTTCTTTGAAAATTTCCAAAATTCTCGGAAATTTCTCGGGTTTTAAGGAAAATTTACTGCTGTTCTTTGAAAATTTCGAGAACGGCACATCACTACATTCAATACGCATAAGACTAATTTCATTCCATTTGATAACATCAAGCAATACAATTTTTTATAAAAAAAAAACAAAATATTACTGTCCTTTAGACGCGACAGTTAAGTAAAAGGATCTAAGGCTCTAAAATGGATATTATATCTTCATAGCTGTGCCTTGCGACTTTAATCCCGCGGGAATTATTTGATTCCTTATGGCCATAAGTTCCTCATCCTCATTGTGGAATTATTCATAGTAAGAATTTCAAATTTCACCGGTAGTTTCAGTGATAGCGCGTTTAAACAAACATACAAACTCTTCAGCAATAGATTTAACATTGTATCCGAGCGGCTTGAAGAAGGATCTATTTGGATCTACATTTCTTGGTACAGAATGAGAAACTCCCGCAGCAGCTGTGCCGCTAAATCTGTATGTTCGTGTCTATATTCGCGATTCTGCACATGTCTGCGTAGTAGGGGGTGACCTCATCAGGTCTGCTATGGTGACACACCAAGTATTATTAGACTTGTATGGCGATAATTAACT
>CM031591.1:18911-48495 GCA_018467065.1 Ephestia elutella | reverse complement strand
GGAATGATGTGTATGTGTACTGTAAAACTATGATAAAGGTCAATTTAATTGAACACGTGTTTTATAGTAGAATACACACGTGATATTGGTACAATTTATTAACAAGTATTTTTAAAGTAAGTATGTTATGTATATCTTTGGGACAATTTTTTTTTGACATGATAGGATCCAGAGCAAGGCCCATATTAAGATCAATCAAACTTATTAAGAAGAACAAACCAACAGCTCATAAAGAAATTCCTTTCTGGCTAACACTCCCTTATCTCCGTATCACAACTCAGCCGTGTCATTACACCCTCTTATTGTCCACTAAAGTACGTACCACCATTGTTTCCCAGCCCTTATCAGAACCACCCACAGGACTGGAGTGATTCTTTTTAACATTTCCAAGCTTATCTTGACGATTTGTTACAAAGTGTACAATGAATGGCAGCCCATTAAAATTGTTGTCGATAGTAGGAGGTTGATGTTATGGCCCTTTGTGCGTCCTTTGCCTCTCGACAAAGAAAACTATCTCGACAAATTAACCACGTTTGTCGAATTTGACAGCTTTTGATTCATCTATGGATAAGTTTTGGATTTTAATAGATTATATTATTTTTCTTTAGTGTCAACATTTGTAAAACTTTTATTTAACTTGCAATTTATGTACTTATATGTACGTATGGTCAAATCTTGCAGCTAAATTAGAATCACTTAAGTTTGTCCGTTAAAATTTTACACGTGGCTTATTTGACAGCTTTTGATTCATGTATGGATAAGTTTTGGATTTTAATAGATTATATATTTTTTTTAGTGTCAACATTACTAATTTAAAACTCTTATTTAACTTTATGTGCTTATATGTATGTATGGTCAAATCTTGCAGCTAAATTAGAATCACTTAAGTTTGTCCGTTTAAATTTTACATATGGCTTAATTTCGATAGTGATACATTATTACGAAATGCATGACCTCATGATGTAACCAGGATCAGCTTCCGAGGGAACTTCCTTAGATCTCCCCGGCGACAATATTCATATTCATATTCTTTATTCACTTAATTAGTAACAAAGTTCATTAAGACCAGGTCCAACCTGAGCTGCAAAAAACAAAATTCATATGCGCTTAACCGCGGCGTGTGCACGTTGCAATAAGATAGTTTTTTGCACAACACAATGTTCTACTTTCGTTGGCAGGATCGAACAGATTTTGTACCGATTTAGCAACTATTTTTCATTAAAAATATTAGTTTTAAAACAAAAGTGCTCGATTAAAACTTTAATATAGCATATATATAAACTAATTATATATATATGTTATCGCTGAAAATTTTAAGTTTCATGACTTAAGATCTGAAATATTTTCTAAATTTTCGGTGCCTTTATGAATTAATTAAGCCGAAAATATTTATTTTTATTAAAAAGTACACGATTGAAACCTTAATAGAGATCATTATCTATATCCTGTATTATTTTACCACTTCGTATTAAACTCTAATTAGGTTTTCTTCATGAAAAATTACAATTATTTCGAATGTGGGGTTGGAACTTGCCTTAATTTCGAAATATGTTCCACTGCAAACATTTTTATTCTTACTTATTTCACTGTCAAGCTTAGATTTCGAGTAAGGTTTGCAATATCTATGTATGCCCCAAAATCTTTTTTTCTTAATGCTTAAAACTATTTTCATGTTCGGCCTCCTTTTCACTTAAGCGTTTTTTCAAGTTTTTCCCATTGACAGCCACTATTTCTAAAGATGTTTTCAAGCTAAGTTTACTTTTCATCTCGGTCACTTCTTTTACCCGCTGAGATTACCTTAGAAAATGTAAAATTTTAGATGTGGAGTCAAATGATTTGGATACAGATACACATACATACCTTATGAGCTACCAGTCCTTTTTTTACCCTGCATTTGTTCTAGTTACGATAGTGCTTTATCAAGGGGGATTTTGGTTAAAGCCTGAAATAAAAAGCATGTGTTTAGTTTAACAATAAAAGCTTTTTAAAACGAAAAGGGATGCACGAAGAAAAATCTGTTAATGTCTTCTCTTCATTTACTTAAATTTGAGCCAATTGTAAAATTTGTCTTGGTTTATGGCTATTTTTTATCATAAATATATGTCTGTTTAATTTCAACTTAAGTTTTACAGTAGTTTTAGTGCAGTTTGGTACCAAATCAACGGTATTTTATTTACCGTTATTGTTTATCAGCTATTATGTCATACTTAAGTCCATTTTAGAGGTCCTTATCTCCATGTACTTCCGTAATACCCTTTACAATATTATATTTCTGTTGTTCTAACTGTTATTCAACATTGTTATTATTGGCGTCTGTGTCTTCTTTAGTTTCAACATAATATAGATTTGACCACACACTTTATACTATTTTGTCGATTAGAAAATGGTCCTTTTACGCATTTTATGATGATTGCATTTAATTAATTCATTATCAACACCGTCTTAACCACAAAACGTCCACTGCTGGACATGGAAATCTCTAAAATACTGGAAGCGGCTGAATACTTAATGCCTATTAAATTTTTTTTGCTGATGGTTAAGAAATTTTGTCAAGCTAATTTCCCAATCCGTTCAACTTGGCGCAAACGTTCACGGATATTTGTCGTGAGTTAATTATCGCCATACAAGTCTAATAATACTTGGTGTGTCACCATAGCAGACCTGATGAGGTCACCCTACTACGCAAGACATGTGCAGAATCGCGAATATAGAACTTCACGAACATACAGATTTGCAGCGGCACAGCTGCTGCGGGAGTTTCTCATTCTGTACCAAGAAATGTAGATCCAAATAGATCCTTCTTCCAGCCGCTCGGATACAATGTTAAATCTATTGCTGAAGAGTTTGTATGTTTGTTTGAACGCGCTATCACTGGAACTATCGGTCCAATTTGAAATTCTATGACTAATTCCACAATGAGGATGAGGAACTTATGGCCATAAGGAATCAAATAATTCCCGCGGGATTAAAGTAGCAAGGCACAGCTATGAAGGTATAATATCCATGTGCTTTAGAGCTCCTTGTATTTAACTGTCGCGTCTAGAGGACAGTAATATTTTGTTTTTATAATAATTGTAGTGCTTGATGTCATCAAATGGAATGGAATTTGTCTCATGCGTAGTAAATGTAGTGATGTTAATTTTCAAAGAGCAAGCGGTAACTTTTACTTAAAACCCGAGAATTTTTGGAAATATTCAAAGGAAGAAATTTTAGAGAACAGGGAATTTCTCGGCGGCACATCGCTACTCTTGCGTGAATTTTTGAATAATAATATTAGTCATTTCATTTTACACAATTATATTTGACTTATTGGAATACACTAATTGGTTAAGGATACTATTTGGTTTTCAACTCCGATACCATGTGATGTTTCCAAGTCTGCCTTGTCAATGTTTACATTACATCCATTATGAACATACGAGTAATTACTCTTTTTGAACTCCAACATGTTCAGCGAATTTCTCTCGAGAACCGTTCAATTTCTTTCGTTTACACTAATTTTCTTGGAAACAAAAAACGTAGGATTGCTCTATCGTATTTTCGAGTTTCTTAGAAACGTTATATCCACAGACAATTTTAAAAGCTCTTCATTTGCTGACTGATATTTACCTTTACAACTCATAGATTAAAGCGAAAGTAGGACTTACATGATATGGTTTGATGGAAATGAGTGATTAACAATTCGATCTTATTTAGCTTTCAAGATTTGACCCGAACATACTATATTTTACAAGTTAAGTAAAAGCTAGTTAAAATAATGTTTTTCTCTGCCCAGGTGAATCCGGAATCCCAATTTTCGTTTCGACTTTCCCCGATGCCCAACAGCATTTCACCTGTTGGCATCACCTGTCGCCAATAGAGGTCGTTCCCCATATTCGCGGCCACAAGTATGGACTGTTTGTCAACAGCCACATTCATCCATTGTGCTGTACCGATGAGCCCGATTGTTGTCGCTCTAGCGGGAAAAGCACGTGCGATTGTTGAATAACCCTCGGAATTCCTTAAGACATAACTCTGGTTAACCTTAGCGATGTTATGACAAGCGTTAACGATAACACGTTCGATAGGAAAGAAAGAGTTTATATCAGTGAAGAGATTTTTATAATCGCAGACGTGTATAGTAGTATAGTAGATGTGACGTTATGTCTGTTGAACAATGATTTTGTACTTAGATTCTTCAAAGCGTAACTAGAATTTTTTGCCAGATGTTTTGCTGGTTCGTAGCTGCTGAGTTACAATTATTGATTTCTTGGATAACTAATATAAAATCCAGATAATCTACAAAAAATATCTCCAAATTCGACTTAATTTACCAAGAAAGAGAGAGAAGTAAGATAGGTCTCTTGCTCTTCATTTTGCAAAATATCGCGAGGTATGATTGCGCGACGAACTAGTAAGTAAGAATAAGTAAGTAGTGTCAGCGTTCATTAAACATTCCCCATTCATTGCAGTTCACCGGTGTGTGTGATCGTTAACTATTTCGAGTGTGGCCCGCAAGGCCGGCTTTTATAAACAGACGTGTCTGTTTCGATGCTATTACTGATAGCACCTAGCGTTTGAAGTGGCTATGGCTGGAGATGTTTGGAGTTGAGGAAAATTTGGGATTTACAAGCGTAAACTTCGAAGAAATTCACGTGCAACATACAAGGGTTGATGCTTCTAAAAATTGGAACGGGATTTAGTATTGATGATATTGGAAATCGTCCATATAGGCAAAATATGAGCGAAGTAATGTCGAAATTTTTATTTAAGTTTTTGCGTTTGGATCCAATGTGATTTTTATAGATAGATAAAATAGCTTATAGGATAGTCACAAACTATCCTTCTTCTATCAAAATTCAAGTCCAAGCTTAAGATTAAATTAAAAATGAAAGAAATATTAGAAATACACTCAGATTCTACATATTCTCGTTACTTTGGGGCTAACTCAATTTGTGTGATTTGTCCGTATATATTTATTTATTTATTCATATGAAATTCAGAGCCGTATATCCTCTGACACCAAATAGTGTAAAAAAAAATTGGGTGGGGCTGTGTCGTGGACACGGCCGTTGGTTTTAACGTGAAACGTCTATGTCAGAGAGTCGCTTTTAAAGATTATATTGAAAGAAAACAAAATAGTCTATTTCGATTTATCTATACAAACATACACCTTGTATTCTATACAAACATGTAAATTAAAAACATAACACTTAAAATAAATTGCATGTGGATAAGGCTGTTTTTGGTTTGATGTAATAATTTATTTGTGATTTTCTTGTATATATATATATATACTAGCTTTTGCCCGCGGCTTCGCCCGCGTAAATTTCCCACGGGAACAGTGCTTTTTCCCGGGATAAAAAGTAGCCTATGTGCTATTCCAGGTCATTATCTACCTCTGTACCAAAATTTATCGAAATCCGTCCAGTAAATTTTGCGTGATTGAGTAACAAACATCCTCACAAACTCACAAACTCACATCTAAACATTCGCATTTATAATATTAGTATGGATACTCAAGATGATACAATAAAGATAAAATAAAGACCCACGCTTTACAAAATATTTTTTTCAAAAACAATGTTTTTTGTAAAATACACATTTTAAAAACATCTGGGTGTACAAACTAATCCTTTTTTATAAAATGATTATTTTACAAACAAATTACTAGATAAATATTGATTTTACAAACAAATTACTTAACAAAGACTTCAATTGGTAAAACATGGCAAAATAAAATATCTTATGACAAAATACATCGTTCGCTAAATATTATTTACCAAAACTAAAAGATATGAAGTTTTAAATGTCTACAAACATAAGCGAAGTCCCCTACATGTTCACCGGGAAATTTTGTATTAAGGAAATAAATGTTGTGGTCTTTTACTTACTTTAAATCTCTCTCGAACCAAAGTCGATCACAAACATTGCAAGATAACACAAACGGATTTTCTTCGAATATAGTTTTGAAGCGATTATCCGCCATCGCCAATGATTTTGCATAACATCACTTCGACTACTGTTCAAGTTCCCCAGTTCACTAAACGGATTCCACATTTGTATGGGTTGTATGTATATCTTTGCCTGTTACGTCCATTGCAATAAGTACATCTTCGGTAGCAATGCTCGCGGAGTCGATGTTGTTCAAGTTTGAAGTTGTTTGTTAAGCCATGGGACCCCCTCTAAAATAACGAATAAATAATAAACACAAATCTATCTCGTTGCCACAATAATAGCAGGAGCTCTCCAGGAGGATGTTATCGATGCTGTCTCCTAGCGGCGCGGTTACTGTCACTTTATAATTAAGAACATAATATTATAATACTATGAAAGTTCTAATCGAAAGAGCAGACGAACTTGCTATGAAAGGAGCAGATGAAACTTTCGTGGGACCTGAACCCAGACTTCCCATAGCTTATGGGATAACGAAAGGCGTCATCAAGCATAGAATGAAAGTTGAATCCAAAAGAAAGAGATGGAGGAAAGAACTAGATGTCTAAGACAATCCCCAAAATCTTCATCAAAGCAGCCAGACCAAAAGAAAATCAAAACATCTACTTAAATTGAGTAGGAATAACGTTGGGAATCATTTGCATAGGAATCCTCACAGGACAAGACTGCCAACTGGAAATAGACACTTGACAGTGATTAAGCAAAGAGATCCTATCTGTCCCAGCTGCCTGGAAGAAGAGGAAACTAGCTTTCATCTAGTAGCAGAGTGTCCCGCTTACGCTGCTGCGAGAAGAGAAGTAATGGGCTCAGACGTCCTATCTGAAAATGATCTGAGCGACATTTTTATTACAACAGGGCGAAGTTATTAAAATTCTGCAAAGTAACAGGTAGATTCAGTGGGTTGCCACACCAAACGTAAAGTTACCAGGTAACTCAAAACCCTATACGGGTCTCGGGGAATCAGGGTCGAAATGGTCCCAACATAAGTGGACTGATCACCCGTCTGAAAGTGCTCGCGTATCTTGTGTCTCATATAAGTAAATAGTAAATAAATAAAAAGTTCCAATCGAGAGTCTTGGAAGAAGGAGAGAAGAGCGCATTTTGCCCAGTACTGGGGGATATTGATGGCTATTAATTAAAAAATAATAAATAAATGTAAAGTTCCCGCAGGTATGGTATGACGATTGCTGCCGGCGGCGCCGCCATATACATATGTCTTCCCGATAAAGTTAAAAACTACTGAACTTCAGCTTCAACTTTTCATTAATAGACAAAGTGATTGGGTTGTTCCCAAAGTACTCCATTCTTTTGTTCTAAAAAGATAAGAATCTCATGCATGAGTTCCCAAGTTACTCCACGAAATGTTATTATTAAAAAATACTTATTATTTTGTTCCCAATCTACTCCATAGGTCAATTCCGATTTATTCTCAATGTACTCCGCAGAATTATTTGCGATATCAATTCTCAAATCTACTCCATCTAAATAATTATAAAATATTTCACTATGTACAGTCAGTCACAAAATCGTTCAAACAATATAGATCTGATTAAAAGGATTCTGAATAAGTCTTGTCCAAAATTAAAGAGAAAAAAGTTGAAAGCAAGATTTGAATTGAAAATGTGCATGTTAGCTTATTTAGATATACGAACGAATGTGAGTCGTCGCAACCTAGCTGCTAAGATAGAAAATTTGATGTTAATTTTTATGTAAATATTTTAAGTTTTTTCAAAAAATGTAATATTATCAGTTACTTCTTGAGCTTTCTCCAAGCCGAATTCCTACATATCCTAACTAATATTATAAATGCGAAAGTGAGTTTGTTTGTTTGTTGGTTTGTTTGTTTGTTACCTCTTCCACACGCTTTATCTACTGAACCAATCTTTCCTGAAATTACGCATACACATAGCTGGAAGTACGGAGAAGGACATAGGGTACCTTTTATCCTGAAAAAGCACAGTCTCCGTGGGGAAATTACCACGCGTAGTGAGGCCGCGGGCAAAAGCTAGTATATAATAATCCTGAATATCTTTGGTGGAAAATATGTAAAAAAGTTCATTTTATGAAAATGTTTTTGATTGTTTATTTTTGAATATAAATGTTGATATACAAATGTTGATTATTGAATTGTAAAGTCTTTTATTTAAAATTTTCTTTATACATAAAAAATTTGTTACCAAAGCTTTTTGAGCCTGACTGTACTATACGTCAAAGCTACACTTTTTATTCCTTTTAATTAATGCGTTTGATATTAAAATCGCGTGGAGTACTTTGAGAACATTTTAATATTACCGAAACTTAATAATTAAAAAAAATATTATTTTTTTTTCATGGATTGGTTTGGGAACATTTTTTGAAGTACTTTGGGAATAACCCAAGGTGATTCATGGGGGAAGGATTAGGTACCTACATAATTAGGTACTTACTATAATTTAATATTATTTTGTTAATATATTAGTTGGTCGGATTTTGATGCGGTTTTCCAATTTTTAGGTAGGCAACTTCTTCAATAAAGTGTACCTATTTCAACATTTTCATCTGAAAGCTAAGGCGGGCCAATATATGCATAAATTATTATAACACCAACACTGCCAGGCAAAACGACCTGCATTCGTCTAGTGTAGATATGCCGGTTGTCTAATTGGGTTGGTCAAATGGGATTATGTAATGTAATTAAATGACAAAAAACTGCTATTAGGTTTTAGTTTTCCCCATTTTCCTTTTAATTTAATTTATAATGTTTGTTAGAAAGATTTGATCCTTTTGATTAACTCCATCGATTGATTCCAATAAAAAATCCAGGTGTTATTTTTTTTGTGGTAATGTAGCCAGTTCGATTCCCGGGCGTGACAAAATTAATTTTTAAAAAACTTTGAGATGCAGAATTTGATTATTTTTTAAATGAAGGAATGTTTCTTTAAATAAAGAAAATCTTGAAATGTCTTCAGGATTAAGGTTACTTTCCCTGAAAGAGAAGTAAATTCCGTTTCGTCTTGATAGTGTTAAAACGCTGTCAAATCTGCTTCGCACACAACTCGACCGATATTGGATATTTGTATACCAGTGTAGTAGCCTAGAACTTCCTCTTTTCGATGATAGGTGTGACTTATATTTCATCCTGGGTTTTGCTCGTAGGCTGTGGCTCAAAACGTAATTTTTTTATTTTTTAAAATTCTTTTTGGTTATTTTGAAGTACAAATATTATTCAAATTACTTTTATTTTTAATTTAATCAATAGTTCTCAATAATATCTATAAGTGAACGAAAAAATCATCGCTCTATCACTAATGAGTCGTGAGTAATACTAAATTGAAATTTTCAAAACGGCGTTTTTCGTAATTTCACGCGGCGGCTCCCCCCGCCCCTCCCGTAAGGCTCCAACCTTATCTCAAGGTCTTAACACCAAACTGACTATATAAGCTAAATAATGATACTAGATTCATGTTTCTAAGACTAATAGTTTTGAAGTTATTAAAGTGAGACGATATATCCCATTTCGTTACGGTCTGAAATCCTGGCATGGTACCCGTATGGCGCTGATTTTAAAGACGTTTCACGTCAAAACTAAAGCAAAGATCTTATTACCGCCAGCCATCTGGAGCATCAAGTTTGACATCTTTTTGAGTGATAAAAAATTATCAAATTTCAAAGCAAAAACTAGTATTTTACCGACGAAGTATTATCCCAAACTAGTCCGTTTGCTAGTAGCCGCTCCCGTTTGAAAGGAATTCTCGGAAATAGAAGCAAACAGAATGTTGCATAGTGTCACGTCCTCGTGTGTTGTTGTATCGTTTGCTGTAATGTAACTTTAGATGCTCGTTAACTAAGGGCTAAGTGAAACGCCGCTTGTTGCTTTTGGAGTTTAAAACACGTTCTGAAGTGCCACAGATGCTTTTAAATTGCAGGTGCCACTGGAGAAGTGAGCAGCTTCTGTAGATTTGTTCTCTTGGGTTATTTTAATGACATGCGGTAATTTCTCTAGACGAAATAGTTTCGTAGCAAAATTAGTTCGATTTTCCTTATTGGTAGTTGAAGATGTAATATTCTTCACACTACTTTTCTCCTAATATTGTAAAAAAAAAATCGGTTTCTATAGGAAATGGACAACGGTTGAAGGAGAGATTATTAAATGTCATGAATTCTTCTCTTTTATATTCTCACAAGTTCTCTACTTCCTCCCATCCCTGAATCAAATTTATTGCGCTCGGTTACATCAAATATGACATCGCATATAAAAGAATAATTTAGGAATAACTTTCTCAGATTATGCTTCCTATAATCAAAAGATGTAAGAATTCTAACAATGTTGCAGATATAATGAATAGGAAACTCGACGGGCGGTGCAGCCCAATTGATAAACTAGGAGCGTAGGAGTTTCCGCAAGTAATTCGTGTAAACTGTAAAGTGGTTTTGCAATGAGCGTGCTTAGTGATAATAATGTTTGATTTATTCTCTTGAAGAAAATAAATTATGTCTACGCCATGTTTAAGTTTTGTAATTTCTTTTTTATCTTTTTAATTCATATCAAAATTGTTGCAAATAAGAGCTATAAAATTTATTGTAGTTGATGATCATTGATCATATTTGAGAATGTGATTTAAATTTGCTTTAGTTTTGTGACATAGTTTAACGATAGTTTGATGCAATACAAATGTAACGGATGTGCCAGAATAAACCGCATTTCAACATTCCATGGGTTTTACACAAAATATCTTATTGACAGGTCCGAAGATAAATCTCCCGTTGCCGACAGGCGTCGGTAACGCTACTAATAAATGGATTATTTTCCTATATTTTTATAGTATTCGATTTATGTTTGGCGAGCATCTCGCTATAAAAGTAATAACTTAACAAATTGACATGCTGCACTATTTATAATTATTTTAATTCGATTGCTTAGGCAAAGAGACGGAGGTTCACCGGAGGTTAAATTTAGTCATAGTTTAAAACAAAAATAATAGTAAACTTTTATAGAATTTAGATTTCGCCCGCGGCTTCGCTCGCGTGAATTTCCCACTGGAACAGTGCTTTTTCCCGGGATAAAAGGTACCCTTCTTCGTACTTCCAGCTATGTGTATGCAAAATTTCAGGAAGATTGGTTCAGTAGATAAAGCGTGAAGAGGTAACAAACAAACAAACAAACAAACAAACGCACTTATAATATTAGTAAGATAGAATATGAAAAAATATGATTTTCAAAGTGAATAAAGCGTGAAGAGGTAACAAACAAACAAACAAACAAACAAACGCACTTATAATATTAGTAAGATAGAATATGAAAAAATATGATTTTCAATGAAATTTAAATAATAACAATTCTAGAAAAATTTACAATTTCTTTGTATCATCTAAATTGAACGTATAAACAACAAGTTACCAGGAAACACCACACGTGTAGCCAAATTTTCAATGAAGCGCCAAGGACTACATCTCTTTGATATTCTCACAAGTTCTCTACTTCCTCCCACCCCTGAATCAAATTTATTGCGCTCGGTTACATCAAATAATTACGGAAGACCATAACATAACCACTTATTCTAATCTATTACAGTCTTCATATCTTACGGTCGAATTTTTATTACATTTTCAATTTATATCTGTTTTGCTAGTTTTACGATCTCTATTTGTGCTTAGTGTCGTAAAGGATTATGGCGATGGTTTTGGAGGTTTCTCACAGAGCTGTTATTTAAACTACCGGTAGTAGGTTTTAATAAAGGTGATTCATCTCGTAAATGATCACCCACCGTGATGTTGGTAATTAGCCAACGAAAATTGCTGTTGGTTTCAGGTTCCGATTTGTTACAGTTTTTATGTGTATAAATTTGTGTTAAATACAAAGAAATTAGCTTTTAATGAAGATGTCATATATATCAACATATTACACTTAACATTTATAGGATCAATCCACGTTATATTGTGTGGTTTCGACTGCTTCATGTGGTTTTTAAGTTAAAATATAACAGTGCATTATAAAAGTTACGATTATTATTAGAGCCACATGTCAAAACTATAAATAAATCACCACTTATGTCAACTTAAAAGGAAATATCTTTGACTAAGAGCCAATCAATATCTATCTAATGTCGTACACTTCGTTTGGGCAGACCATCCGGTAAATGTATTTATACTGTCTGTGCACAATAATAGTGTATAGGGGAAGTCGGTTTTAAGAAGCAGGATGCGCTTCCGCCAGTGTAATTTTGTGCAGAGGGTGACTGTGAATTCTAACCCGAATGCTTTTGATTATTTCAATTTAATTTTTTATTGTCTTGTTTGATAGATTTGAGGTATATGATCTGTTTTGACGTCTACTTCCGTTGTAGAATTTAATATTTATATTCATCTCATCAAACTTTATTATCCTTTCAAATGGATTGTATTTTAAACTATGAGGAAGAGTAGTAAGTGGTATTAAGCGTACAGTATTGGTTTAATGAAGGTATTTTAGTTTTGAGATATTTTTCGATACTATATTACGCTATGTCATAAAATTAAATTATTTGATCCGTGATTCAATCATAACCATAAAGAATCTAGCTCAACTTACTAATGACGCTTTTTCTCATTTAGGTATAACCACAGTTTACGAGGACACCGAATCATTTTAAGCACGTCAGCCTCCTTAATTGAGCGCTTTTTCGTTTTTAAACCAAACACCGAGTCAACAGTCGTTATGTTCTAAATTAACACGAACCTTTGAGTTTCTGCTTGTCATATTTACTAAATTGTTAACACGTTTCATTTCCTCCTGTGAATCATATACTGTTATATGTTTCACGTCAATTTTATTATTTTCATTAATTATATCTTGTCTTGCGTGAAATGTTATCAAAATTATAAAGCATCGAATAAAAAAGGTATTTCATTTTTTCATAAAGTTAATGCGCACAGATATAGCATTTATTAAAGTCCACCTCTCAGAGAGATTTTCACGTAATTATGCAGTCGTATACACCCTTAGCTATCCTTGGAGTGCAGTTTCCGCAAAATTTTTTTGCTCCTAAATCGTCTGCGTCTGGTCGAGATAACTCGTCAGATACATACTTATTTGCGGCTATAAACTACAAAACCAGTTATTACTCAACTAAGGCCTCTATGCCACGCTAATAGCGGCGAATTTGCAATATATTCATATCAGTTTATATGCAATTGACATAAAATTAAATACAGTTTTTCAAAGATTTTAATATCAGTGCGATGCAGTCTTTTTCTCTATTTAGTTTGTATATATATGTTATATGTATTTCTAGTATTACTTTGTTCAAAGAATTTGCATTATTTTATCGATATAATGAGTGATTTTTAGACGCGTAGTATGAAATTTATGGAGATGTAAATAAGCATCTTGACTTGTTCCTGAGATAAGGAAGTATTTATTGACAATGAATAACTTCATCGTTTGTTACGTTATTAGGGTTACTAATATGGGTACATGTTCTTTATCTTGACGTTTTATATGTAGAGAGATATTAATGTATTGGGAGACATTGTTGCTTGTGGTAATTTCAAATACTATTATTGCATCATAACTTATTTTTTTTGTATTTCACCAGGAGTTAATCAGTATACGGCTCTATCAGCTCTGTTAGGAAAGAATATATTACAAAATTTTGTGTTTAAAGATTATACATCCAATAACAATAACGTTGAAGTCCATATAACTCGACGTAACCTATATGTGTAAACAAAGGGACGTAACAAACGCGGAACAGTGGCTCGTGGCGGATTTTTATAAATACGATAGCCATTACTGTTCGCTGGCAGCTGTCCAGGTACTAGCTGAAGCGCCGAGGTGGACGTCAACAAAAGATGCGAATGTTATGATAGGCGACGGGATGACGGAATGAAGAGATTTTATTTTTTTATTGACGTGGTCAGGTCTACTACAACAATTGACATTGCAACAATTTGATAAACATCATTCAGGAAAAAAATGGAATCTAGTTAATGTTTGATTAATCAAACAAAGCTATTCGAAAAAGTGTAAGAAATAAGTTTATTCACTATTTAATTTGTCAGTATATCCAATTAAAAGATATTGCATAGTTTGTATTGTTCTTAAACGTAAAAACAGCAAATATGTATGTTGATAACTTCAATGTTCGTCATATTCCTCACTAGCATTTATCACTTCTAAAATGGTTATGATTGATTTAAATCATCAACTTTTTTCCGACATTTAATTGGAATCATTGGAATTGATCCATAAATCACTTACTTCATGTAAGCTGTATACCGTGCAATGTCAATAGCAGCTCACAACTTATGATGCGTAATGAGTACTAACAGGTATTGATCACGATCTTCACTGATCCAATGTCCGGATGCAATATGATTACAATGCAAGGTTGTCCGATGTTAGTGGGATGTCTTTGTGATATAGGAAGCTGTCGATGTCAGGCCAGAATTTTATGACTAGTTGGCACGATGTCATCTCTGTACTCACTTCGATGGTTGCGACCCAAAGAGGATCTCCTATACTAGATTTTTCTACTCTTTTCTGTTCTGCGCTTCTTCTTGCCAACCGGCTTTTTTTAGGGCGTCCAGGTCTCTTCGTACGTACTTCATCACTTCAGCGGTATCTGGATTATCCATGTATCTGAAAACTTCATTCTCTTTTTTGATGGTTTTTATATTTCACGAACACGAAGACTATTTCTTTGGATAATCCTTGAATCCATGACTCTTCCTCTGCGTCTTTAATGCTAGATGTCTTTGTTATATATTAGCCGTGCATTAGATATACATACCATTATGATGACCGACTCAAATGTCATTCATGCTCCTGAATATATTCGCAAGAAAGATTTCATATTTTACGAATATGGTATTCTTGTTTTTATTTTCCTTTTTTAAGGACTGATATTATTTAAACAAATTATCCATTCATCTCAGACTTGCATCACTTTGTTACAACGTGAGGTCCAATATAGGACAAGTGTATCGCGCGGAAGTGCGGAGGCCGCATCCGCTTTGCTTCCGTTCTAAACTCAAAGACAATAAATAATAGATACCTCTAGTATTTTAGCATCATGGCAGGGTATATTATTAGGTTCACTCTATTTTTTTAAATATAGTACGGCACTCGGAGAAAACATATTTATTTTATTTGAAAGATGAGGTTTCGGCATCCAATTTGTGTCTGGGAAAAGATTGACAATTTGAAAAAGAAACTAATGAACAGTTTCAGATTTTTGTATAATGAAAATTACATTATGTTTCAAATTATCCTGTTATGTGTTGTTTGATGACTGAAGTTAGGTTTTATTTCAAAGGATATGATTAGTCACCGTTGGATGGGTTTTGAAAAATCAATAGTTGCGGTTTGGTACGTCATTAGTACTTTGTATAGGGGAGAACTGGTTAGTGAAAATGTTTCGAATGAAATTTTTGCCGCAATAGTAAACTCATATATTTTTATTTATTTTATGATGTATTACGCATGCTGTGTGCACAATATGATAATGCAGTCCTAGATAAGCGTAATTCGAAAACAAGTAGTATCTTAATGAGAATTAATTCAATTCTATTATACAATAAAGCTCTTTATATTCAACACATTAACTTTCGGACGAATGAATAATTATACCATAAAACACACACACGTAACTAACAACATATACATAATGTAGTTACATGTATAGGTGTATATTTAGCTTAACCAGACTCAGAGGGCGACAATCTGCGTTTATTAATACCAATTGGTCCAGCACGTTGCCAAAAACGTCACATATTGATCGAAAACCAATTCTGTTCGCAGATGAAAATCCCCAGATAAAACTATGTGGTCTATGTTAAAGACGCCATTTAGTGCAAGAAACCAAGTGAAGTGTCAGTGAAGTGGTAACGGATGAATGTCCGAAAAATAACGTTATAACAAGAATAACTGTTATTATAACAGTTAATTACACCTATGGTCGGGATGATGTGGTTCAAAAGAGGAAATCCGAAAACGGTCTCAGAAAAGACGGTGGGAAAATGGAGTAGTAAGTAAATTGAGGAAGAAGAAAGGCTCGTTACTGAAGCCTACAAGGGAATCCAGTGAAAGAGAGACGTCAACAGAGAGCGACAAGGAGAGAAGACGGTATTCCGATATTCTTGATATGAAAGTTTCTTTGGGTATGTATTCATATTGTTGCGTCCCTAAGACGAAATGAGGTTTCCTTGCCAGTCCAAGTAACATAAAGGTGATGTTAATGACAAAACTTGTTTTATGATCGTAGTTACGGCGAACGCATTTAGCAAAGTTCTTATTAGGTTACCATAATGTATATTTACCGGAACATACCTATTAAAATACGACAATTTTCTTGTTAATATTATAAATGCGATTCTTAGATTAACGATATTTCATACAAACATCTCCTCTTTCAGGCCCAGGGTTTGATTTTTCAAAATTTGACTTCGGGTAATTAGACTTCAACTATCTATCTAAATATGTTTAGCGGTTTTTTCGTCAAAGCGCCGCCGCCGCCGCGTCACAGACGCACTGATTTTGGCATTTATAATATTAGTATGGAAGTATATATCATTTACACATGTTTCTCACGGCGATATGTGCAATCGCATGTTATCGGCATTTGTGTTGCATGCTTGACCGTATGCGTTTACCATAATTATTTTATGTCACAGAAATACGTAGTGCGAAGTCACGCGCAAATCAAATAACGGTTGTTTTAATAGCTTATTGTATTTAATAGAATGGGATATAAGATGAGTATCTATCTTAACATTGTTTCAATTTAATGTTGAAGTTATTGAAATGTATTTTTGTGAAGTAAAATAAAACCAAAATTTACTAATGTCGATTTCCTACGTTGCTTAAAAAGTAAAATTTAACAAAATATTATGTGGACTTTAGATTTGCAATCTGCTCTGATTAATACAGTTGATATTAAAAATTTGGAAATTTACAGTAAAAGTAATCTTTAGCACATGACAAGGAACCTTTGGAACTGAAAACTAGTTTAACAAAATGTAGTTATTAGACATCGTAAAATTGGGTCGGTGGGCTGGACAACGCGTGCATAAAAGAATATGTAACTAGAAACCTTGACCCGTATATTTCTAATAAATAAAATGGGTTCGATAGTTTCAAATTTCACGTTTATACACTACAAACGTATAAACGTCGTCAATAATGTTGTTTTTAGAAGTTTTTAATATGTTAATGGATAGATGAAGAACCGAAAACAACGATCGATATAATTTCAATTTACGTTGTTACTTTGTCCACTGACAGTTGTTTCTAATCAATTTAGAGAACGATACTGAATGTTTTAGTAACCAGAAAAAGGGCAAAAGATTTTTATTTCAAATACAAAAAAGCGTTTTGAATGTCTATACCAGTTGGTTTAATACCAAGTTCGTTATTTACTGTTTCTTCTGAAATGCTAAGGATCTTTGGAGAGTACCTTGTAATAATACATTTCTGGAATATGATTATATTGATTTCCACTCTCATCTTTTATCTAAAAGCTCTTACTGTCACTGAGACAGACAAGCGTCAAGTTCGATTGTTAATCTTTTTGTTGTTAGATTCATTACTTTATACGTGCGTAAGTTACATCATTTTGTCATTATAATCGTCCATTGTTCAAAACATCGCCGCTTATTACTTCTTCAATCAAAGTCTGATTAGAAATTTTCTCTGATCTTCAAGCAAAAGCAGACTGCGATGGCAAAACTCAGATTCACGAGTTAATAACCGACTACGGGTGACGTCATGGCTATAGCCTGCAGACGTCTCGCCGTTATTGTTTTTTTTTACTTAGTCTGTGGCTCGCTGCTCAATGAAGGTATTTAATACTGAGTGGTAAACGATATTGCTCTTATTATCCTTTGTTATTATTAGATTTGGATGCAAAGACTCATTTTGAGTCGCTGAGGCCGGATAGTAAGTAAAATAAGGTTTGTCTACAATTATTTTTAGAAATTAGTAACATTTTCTAGATAACTGACCACAAATATTTTGCCACCATTCGCTTTGTTTAAACACAGTTTATCGCGTTGTGATAACGAAAATGTCGACCTTCATAGTGTGAAAAACCAATTGCTAACTTACTACTTTTGAAATCGTACTGAAAATTAGTGTGCGTTATTATTTTGTTGCGATGCTACAATAGGGAACCCATCACTTTATCGCAATTTACTTCAACGATTTTCATGTCCCATAAAAACATTCGCAGATATTTTAATACAATATGTAACAAATCCTTAAATCTGTTTACATCGAAATTTCATTTACACGATTATTCATTACGTACAAACACACTCTATCGTTATTTCTTTTCATATTTTATGTATTTCATCGAAATAATGAAATATCAAAGTTTTGTTACCCTTAATTTTATTTCCACGTAAGTTGCAGTTTGCAATATATTTGAAACATCAAATATTACATTATTATGTTACCCACATGTTACCCTATATAGATAGATTAATCTGGTAGTATTGTGTTGATCAACAGTAAATTTATAGCTAGTCCACTAATTATAAATGGATCACAAATCCGACTTTCAGAAGCACCCCGACTCCACGTGGCTCAACTTTGTCATATACTAGAGTGTTAGATTCGCTTCGCGCGAAACCAGAAGGCTCGCGAAGGAGGTCCTGAGAAAATGAGGGCTCGAGGCCGAAGCGAAGCGAGGGGGGGAGGTGGCGAGCGAAGCGAGCCGGCGACCTCACGAGCGGAGCAAGGTTAAGTGCCCGAATGAATCGAAGGGCCGACGGAGCGAGTCTTCTGGTGGAGCCACCCAGAAATACTTGCTTGCTGCATGCTTGCTGCATGCATGTTTGCTGCATGCTTGCTGCATGTTTTAAGCAACAACAAGCGAAGCAGCGTTCGATGAAACGTTACCGCGATTTAAAGTTATGATGCGCATCGTTACATATTGAAACATGTTATTATAAATGGTTACATCGATATCTTAATACATGCGTGAAATGTTAGTTTGATATATAGTTTTTCTTGGAATAGTAGAAATTTTATAACGTTTTTTTTAGGAAATGTTGTTCGATATTATGAAACTGCGATAATAAGTTTTTCGATGATTTAAGAAAAAAATATATTAAAAAACGTGGAATAGTTTTCTGGGACATGATAATTGATGTGATAAAAATCTGTATTTTAATAGACACCCGCTACAATACTTTCCTATCTCTTGGTCTCTTTATAATCTTTTTCGTCATCGTCATGTCTCTGGCCTCCCTTCTCCAAAATGGCTTTTAGATCTTTAGATCTTCCTCGATGTATTTTTCAAACGCTTTCTAGACCTTATCTATCTTCTAAAAGTAGAAGTTCTTTGCCGATTTGTCGTTGTCACAGTTATGTACTTTTTCCATAGTGTTCTTTCCAAGATCCCTATCATTCGGAAAAAATTGTGAGTCACAAACCTGATTTTGAATTGAACCGACCGGTATAGACGTCTAAAATCATTTAATTTATAAATGAAACGTATTGTTAATACATGTAAGGTTCATATGTTATGAACATATTTTTAGATTCGCAGCTGGGTTTGCCAATGCTCAGCGGATGTCGTCCGAAATACAAACAGTTTTAGAATATTAAGATCTCATTTTGTATTCATTGGTAGTCTTAGATTTTTATGACGTTAACAGGTATACATGTGCTATTTGATTTAGCCTTATGAAATTAACGTCGAGGTTTATTTAAAAATAGAGTTTATTTATAATTTATCATTTGAAATCTTAGTAGAAGTTACTGGTCAAAGAAAAATACAGCAGTTTAATAGTATTTACAGTGTACACCAAGCTAAGCTATGTGCCTATGTAGTCAATGTTTGAGATTCCCGAACATCAAACAGATTACATGCTTTTATTGTACAAGATTAGATAACTGTTATCTGGATTATAGTAACGGTTACGAAATGTTGTAACACGTTTTTTAATTACCTCTTTTGTTATTGTTTTGTCTCTGTCACTCTTGTGTGCAATGCATCTATCTGTATCTCATTCTCTCTTGAGGTGAGAATATTTCGTTAGCAGCATAAAATACGGTTTTCGATTTACCAGAAAATTCAATATTATATTGATCCAAGAAGTAAATAAATTCCTAATAAATGTTTTGTTGCAAAAAAAATACAACCAAACTAAATCTAGTAGTAATAGTAATCTAATGCTTGAGATATCAGTTATTAAAAAATATATACGTATTCATTAAACATGATTAAGACTTTAAAAATTCCACTTTCCTCTCAATGTATGCAGGTACTAAAACAAAACATTATTAGCATAAAACCTCTTACACGCTCGAATAGCTCAAGTCGTTTTGTTCTGCCTAGAAAGTGTATTCGCACGGTTATGTAGCCTCGACTTTATACGACGCACGGTATTGTATGGTAATCTTAATTATTAAGCGAATAACTTTTTTTTCGTAATGCGTTCCCCGTAGCTGCTATGACTCATACAATCTTGACATTGCATTTGATCGATTAACAATCATTGAATGAGTTCTTGTCAGGTCATTATCTCAGTTTTTCTGCTCGTCTGACATTATCAGTAATCATGTTAATTTCAGTTTATCATGGCAAGGAAACCAATTTAGAACTGCAGAATTAAAACATTGTGTGTCTTCAACAGAGCGGCGAGATGAAAGCGATGAATCTCTATACGAATCAGCTGACTGCCACAGTGATGCTATATCAGCTAGCGATGATGCTATTCCTAGACTTAAAACGCCCACTATTAGCAAAGAATCTCTTAAATTAGCTGTAACTGATGAAGAAGTGGATCTAGCGAACAAAAGAAAAGGACACCGTAAAACAATGTCCTTATCTAACCCTTTAGAAATGGTCAAAAGCTTCGGCGATGAATTTTTTGATCATGCAAAGAAAGAACTAGAAAAACATTCAGATAAGAAAAAGTCTAGAGAAAGCCTTTGGAGTGAAGAAGATAAAGATTGTATTCACGATTCCACTATGAAGCTAGATCAAGTCAGAAAAAATAGTAAAAAGGAAGACAAAAGTCAATCAAACAGCAGAAAAAGTAGTAATACCGAACAACCAAAATCAAGAAAATCCAGTAAAGGTTCCTCTGTTAGTGCATTGAATTTTCTCAGAAGGAAAAAGACACCCACGTCTTTAAAACCAGTTGAAGTGGTACCAGAAGCAACTGTAAGCACTGAAGAAATTTTAAACTGTACAAGGCTGTTTTTAGAAATAGAGAAGAATCAGGCGGCTATAGCTGCTCATCAACCACCACCTCCTCCTCCAGAAACTGACTCGGACGATGAACCTCCCGTTCCTAAATTAGTGGGAGAACATAGAAGACGGTTAAGTAGGCAAACTTCTAGAAGCAAAAGTAAAGTTCGTGGAAAAAGTCAAAGTGTCAAAGTCAATACACTAAGAAAATCTCACAGCGGAACTTTGAAAAAATCGAAGAAGAAGGGCGTGAAAACACCTTTAGCTGCAAGAAGTAGGCAAGCGAGTATTGTGGAACAAAATTCTTTAGTGAATAAAAAGAAGAATTCGGATTCTATAAAGCATAATTCGTGGCTTTTCAGTGGGAACAAAGGTGAGATATGTAAAAAATTAATCAAAATAGTAATCATAACTTAACCTATATATTTTTACAGGAGACTTATTGTGCAATTTGATTTTCTTAATATTCTCGAGGCCTTCATAACGACCAATTCATCAAATAATTTATTGCACTATCCTCGTAGTTCATTCTCGCTTTGACCTTACAATGCTCTCGAGAACTGGTCTCATCTCCTTGTTCAAGTCACGATAGTTCTTTACTTGTACACGAGTTGGCGTTTAGTTCCATCGCTTAAAGAGACCTTAAATCATTTAGGTTGTCTTTTATTTGCCTTTGCATTACCATTGTCCACGTTGTCGCATTGGACGTGTAAAATGGATCCTTTTATTGTTGTATTTAGAATACGTACTGCTTAATCTATCTGTTCTATCTTTTAACTAACAAGAAGTATTGGAATATTACAATTTCCAATTAAATTATAACAATTTAGCTTTCGTCGGACAGATCATGCTGTGTTGTGTCTTGTTACATATTAATTTCTCGCTCATTAATAGTGGTTTTATTCTAAAGATCTTACATTTTCATATAAGGTGAGCAATATGTCTCTCTGTAATAGACCGATTACTCCATAAGCAGAGACGCTCACCTTGACGCTATTAAACTTTGTTCAGCCTCATGAGGAAAAATACTGGCAAAGTAAACAGGGAAGTGCAGGCGTAAGTTATTATACGTGCTTTGAAAACAACGAACAACTTTATATAATGAACTGACTTTTGTGATAACTTAAAGGCTTATAACATTTCTTGTTGTACATACTGTTTGTAATATATTGGGTAAAACTAAACGCAGGCGTTTCGCATTGCTGCCGCCAGAGGGCGTTCGGGGTTTTCACACTGCTAGCGTGGATGGCGTCGTGTGTAGTCCGCCATTGCATTGTCCAGGGCGATATCGGTTTGATTTTAATACGCGGAGCGGTCTCGCGTCTTTTGCTTGTTGTTTAGTTTGAGTGATAATTGTGAATTTCCTGTTTGTTAAATAACTATTGAATTTGTGTTTGTGAAAACCTCTGTTATTGTGACTTTTTCTTGTGAGAGGTGAAACGTGGCTGGCTGTTCACATCTGGCTGTTCCCGAGGGAAACTACGGGAAGAAATCTATTTAGTTGTTATGGGGAATTGAGATCTCAAGGGTTAGGTAGGGTGATTAGGAATTCCCCCTTCCCGAAGACACTCAAGTTTGGATCCGAAGAGAAAGAAGATTTAGTTTGGTAAGTGTTCAATTCTAGTTAATTTATAGGTTAGGTTATCATATAGGGCCCTGTAGCTCCCTTCATAAGCTACGGTGGTAGCAGACTGCGTATAGCTTAAGTTAGATTCTAGTCGGACAAGCGTGGTGTCGCGTGGAGATTTTTCCCGGTACTTAATTTTACCGGTAGATTTTTTCCCGGTAAAGTTCCGGTACAGAATTCTTCCCGCCGCTTCGTTTGTCCGGATTCGCTCTGCGCACATTTTCTGGCAGCAGAGCGTAGTTGCTCTGCACATTTTCTGGTAGCAGAGCGTAGTTGCTCTGCACATTTTCTGGTAGCAGAGCGTAGTTTATCTACCCTCTATTTGTTCGTTTGTAAAAAATAATTAATTGTTTGTAAAAATTATTAGATTTTTCTTAGTTTGTTTGTATAAGAATATTTGTAACCTTTTTTGTATTTGTTTGCGGTTTGTACCGTGCGTTCCGGGTTTGTGCCATTCTCATACCTACCGCGGTTCTTCGTGTAGTTGCTTGATTTTGTTGTTTTTTATTTACCTTTTGTTATTTTTTGTTTGTGACTTGACGCGATGGCGAAGGCCTCCAATGCTAGGGCGACACTCGCCAACGAATTGAGATGGTTTGTGACGGCCGGAGGACTCCTGTCCCGGAAGGACAGGGAGGGCGCCATACTGCTAAGAGCGGATCACCTCCACTCACGATTGATTAGCGCGGAAGCGGCCATGGCGGCGCTTACCGAAGCCGATCTTACCCCGGAGGCCTACGCAGGTCACATGGCGGACATGGACCAGATCCTGAGTCTGCACGATGATATCGCGGAGGCGGTGACCGCAATAAGGGCGAGACAGGCTGGCGGACCAGCCCTCGCACACCTGTTAGACAGGAAGGACCAGCGGTTACTGGTCGGCTCCCCACCCTTCAGCTGTCCCACTTTGGGGGTAGGATGGAGGAGTGGGTAGCATATAAAAATATGTTTGAGTCCCTGGTCGTAGCACGACAGGATTTGTCGAAGGCCCAGAAGATGGCCTACCTCCTCTCCACTCTTGAGGATGAAGCGCGGTCGCTCATCCAGCACCTCCAGGTGGAGGACGACCAGTACGATACGGCTTGGGAGTTATTGAACTCCCGCTACCAAAACTTACGTTTGTTAGCGGATGCGCACGCCGCACAGTTGATGGCCCTGCCCAAGGTGGCCAACAGGGCACAGTTGCGCCTGCAGTTGCTCACGCCCGTTACAGTGGCCTGTAACGCGCTCCGCACACTGGGGCTGCCGGTGGACCAATGGTCCTTTTTGCTGGTGCACATTGTATTGGGCAAATTACCCAATGACATCCGCTCGCGATTTGAGCGCGAGAATGCGGAACGGGATAGCACCACCCTACCAACATTCACTGACTTGGTGAAGTTTTTGGAGTTTGAGGCACGGGCGGCTGAGAATACCATGACGGACTCAGCGCCATCCAGAGCGCCTGAACGTAGGCCCCAACAGGGACGGCAACCGCCACCGCGTGGAGCTGGTGTGCGGGTTGCGCACACGGCAGCAGTCGCGAGGGACGCGGACTGCCTGCAATGTGGCCGGATGGGCCACAGCCTGCTACAATGCAGGGACTGGCAGAGACTGCCAGTACAAGATAGGCGCCGCATGGCAAAGCGGCATGAACTTTGCTTTTATTGTTTGGGCGGTCACTATGCACGTGACTGTCCCAGTGCCATACCATGCAGTGCATGCCGTGGGCGGCACCACGCGATGCTTTGCATGAACCGCAACGGGGATGGCACCCGGATGTTGAGGCAGGGGTCCCCTATGGGCGGGGGCGCTCCTGCGCGAAGCCCTCCACCACCGGACGGAGGACGCGGCTTCGCTCGTCGCACCCCCCCTCGGGAGGGGGGTCGCGTACCTACGCGGGTCTTGGCGGACCGGGACCACGCGCCCCAAGGTCATGGCCAGTATGTAGCTGGCCAGGCCCCGGATAGGGCCCCCATGGGCGAGGGCCCTAGATCGGACGTGAGAGTGGGGACACCCCCCTCCACGCGGGTTACCAATACCCAACACATGCAGCCGCAGCGGTTTTCTCCGCCGCTGCACGAGTACCCACGGCTGGAGTACCACCCGCCGTACCATATGTATGGCCGGGCCGCGGGTTATGCCCCCCCTCAGATGGGGATGTGCACTCGCCCGCCATATTATCCAGGTCAGTGGCGCGCCCCTGGTTTGGAGAGAGTGGGGAGCCCGTAACTAGCTTGCTCCCTTGCTGGGACAGAGCCGCGGACGGTTCTGCTCCCTACCGCGGTGGTCCGCGTATGGGGTCGTGGGGGGGAAGCCATTAATTTGAGAGCTCTGTTGGACTCAGGGGCTCAAAGCAGTTTGGTTACCACTCGAGTGGCACGCCAGTTAGGTTTAGTCGTGGAAGACTCGCCTGTGCCACTTCTTGGAGTTGGTGGCATACAAGTGAAGTGTCTGACGGGCCAGACACTTGTCACCTTTCTTCGCTGAAGTCCTCCACAATGAGGATCACGACTTCGGCTATGGTAATGGATACCATTGCGGGTTGGCACCCCTCGACAGACATACCGCCGGGTGTGTTGTCTTTGGTTTCGGGTCTGGATTTGGCCGACCCCTTTGTCTTTCATCCCGGCCCAGTGGACTTGCTCCTGGGCTCGGACGTATTGGAGTTGGATTTTGTTGGGTACACAGAAGGCTCTGGGTTCGTCTTCACTGATGGCAGTGTCTACGATTTTTGGTTTCGCCCTGATGGGCCCTGTGTTTGATAATAGCACCGTGGAGGAGCCACCGGTCGTCGCATCAGCGTCCTTGGCCAAGACCATGCAAAGGTTTTGGGAGGTGGAGGAGCCACCTATGAGTTCCAGGGTGGATCCGGAACACGCTGAGTGCGAAGCCCTTTTTCGATCGACCACGGAGAGGTTGCCCTCCGGTCGGTTTGTAACTAGGTTACCCTTTGTTGCCTCTCGTCCTAGCCTAGGGCAAAGTAGGGCGCTTGCGGAGAAACGACTGCTGTCCATGGAGCGACGTATGCAGCGTGACCACGTACTTCGCGATAAATATATTGAATTTATGCGCGAGTACGAGGATTTGGGTCACATGTCTCCGGCTCGAGTTGATTGGAGCTCAACTGAGCATTATTTTTTGCCCCACCACGCGGTGGTGAAGGCCTCAACGGGCAAGTTGAGGACTGTCTTTGATGGGTCCGCACCCACTTCGAACGGAGTTTCGTTGAATCTATGTTTGCATTCAGGTCCCAAATTGCATAGGGACATAATTGACATCATCTTGAACTTTAGAAGACATCAAGTGGTTTTTGGCGCGGACATCCGGATGATGTTCCGCCAGACAGTCATACATCCTGAGGACAGGCGATTCCAGTTGATACTCTGGCGTGAGCGCCCTGAGGATCCTGTGACGGTGTATGAACTCAATACAAACACCTATGGTTTGAAATCTAGTCCCTATATCGCCATCAGATCATTGCTTGAATTGGCAGAGCGGGAACGGATCCGCTTTCCCCGTGGGGCTTCCGTGCTGTCACGTGACTTGTATGTTGATGACGTGTGCACCGGAGCCCAAAGTATTGAGGAGGCTCCTCCTACTGCGGGATGAATTGATTGAAATATTGAAGACAGGTGGCTACGAGCTACGTAAGTGGTTGTCTAATGAGCCTAAAGTTCTAGAAGGGATCCCGGAGGATCACCAACAGAACCCTCACCTGTTTGAGGATGTGGATGATCCCAACAGGATAGCGGTGCTGGGCATGCAGTACCAGCCGCTAACCGATATTTTCACATTCCAAGTGGACTTGGAAATACCAAAAGTCTGGACTAAGAGAACGGTGTTGTCCGTAATAGCCCGTATGTTTGATCCAAGCGGTTGGATCAGTCCAGTGATATTCTCTGCAAAGTGTCTTCTTCAGAGACTTTGGACTTTGGGCGTCTCGTGGGACGAGCCGCTGTTTGGCTCTCCATTGGATGATTGGCTCGAGTTGTTTTCATCGATTAAGGAAGTCAATCGGATTGCCTTGCCTCGTCGAATATTGCCCCCGGGAAATATCGAGCCAGCCTGCATGGCTTTTGTGACGCGTCGGAGCGAGGCTACGCCGCGTCAGTCTATATGCGGACAGTTGACGCCGATGGCCGGGTCAATGTCTCGCTTTTGTTAGGGAAGAGCAAAGGTCGCCCCATCAGGACTAGGCTGACTATTCCCAAGCTTGAGTTGAGTGGAGCTCACCTTCTCTCTAAATTGTTGCATCACGTTGCATGTGAGCTGGCGGCCACGGTCGAGATACGGGACATCTTCGCCTGGTCGGATAGCCAGGTCGCGCTTGCATGGTTGCGCGCGGCCCCACATACCTTGGAGGTTTTTGTGGGAAATCGGGTTTCCCAAATCCAGAATATCGGAATTGATATAACATGGAGACATGTGCCGGGAGAGCTTAACCCAGCGGACTGTGCTTCCCGAGGTTGTACGGCACCAGAATTGGTGTCACACCCGCTCTGGTGGGGTCCAGAGTGGCTGATGGGATCAGAAACTTCTTGGCCTGTCTGTCAGACAGATGTTACTTCTTTGAGTTTGACTGGGCTCCGTGTACATGCTGTAGTCGCTGAGACGACGTCGGAGCCGGATTGGCTACTTGCTCGGTATAGCAGCTTGGATAAGCTTCTGGGTGTCACCAGTTGGATTAAGCGTTTCATACATAATTGTAGAAACCCACAGGCAAAGCGGTTGGAGCCGATTGCAGGTGCAGAAGAGCGCCGGAGCGCATTGTTGCATTGGGTCCGTGTCGTGCAGACCGGACGGTTTGAGTCAGAGCTTCAGATTTTGCGCGACGGACGCGCTAAGTTGAAGGGCGCGGTCGCTCGTTTGAACCCGTACATCGACTCGGATGGGCTTCTTCGGGTTGGAGGCAGGCTCCGGAAGGCGGATCTTCCATATGAGACTCGCCATCCTCTGTTGTTAGCAAGGGCGGACCCTTGGTGCAGCTTTTGGTGTCTGATCGACACATTCGTAACGCCCATGCTGGGTGCAATGCTTTGTTGGCTATTTTGCAACGCGAATTTTGGATATTGTCTGCCCGAAAGAGCAATCCGTAGTGTTCTGTTTCGATGTATTGCCTGTTATAGGTTGAAGGCATCCACGATGCAACCACAGATGGGTGATTTGCCCGTTGATCGAATTCGACCTTCGAGGCCGTTTGACGGCGTTGGAACCGATTTTGCCGGTCCCTTTTCGATCAAGGCTTCTCCCTTTCGTAATGCCCGTATTGTGAAGGGCTATTTGTGTGTATTTGTTTGTTTGGCCACCAAGGCTGTCCATTTGGAGGTGGTATCGGCTCTGACTACGGAGGCCTTCGTCGCCGCGTTGGATCGCTTTGTTTCGCGTCGAGGTCTACCTTCCCTTATTAGGTCTGATAATGGCACAAACTATAAAGGAACTGTAAATTATCTTAAGGATGTTTCCGTGTTTATTGATAAAAATTGTACTAGTTTAAGTCAAATTGCTGCCCAAAGGGGAATAACCTGGAAATTTAGTCCCCAAGTTGCCCCCATTGGGGAGGGATTTTTGAAGCGGCTGTGAAATCCGCAAAGACCCACCTCCGCCGCATTATCGGAGAAACGGCTCTAACTTTTGAAGAGCTGGCCACAGTGTTTTGTAAAGTTGAGGCGGTCCTCAACTCTCGTCCTCTCTGTCCGCTATCTCCAGATCCAAATGACTTGGAAGCTCTCACCCCTGGTCATTTTTTGGTGGGAGGGCCGTTGAATGCCCTGCCCGAATACCCGTGGAAGGATGAACGCGTATATCGGTTGTCGCGTTTTCAAATGTTGCAGCAAATGAGCCAGGACTTTTGGCGTCGCTGGTCGCTTGAATATTTGCATTTGCTGCAGCAAAGAGTGAAGTGGACAGACAGGACTGAGCCTCCCAGGGAGGGTGATTTAGTATTGTTAAAAGAGGCAAATTTGCCCTCATTGCTTTGGCGACGAGCTCGCATATTACGTTTGATTCTTGGCGGAGATGGCACTCCGCGTGTGGCTGAGGTGTTGGTCGACGGTTCGATTTTAAGGAGAGGTGTGACCTCTCTCGCCCGCCTTCCCGTAGAGTAAGCTGGCGGTCTGCTTCTCAGACCGGGACGGGGGGATGTTTGTAATATATTGGGTAAAACTAAACGCAGGCGTTTCGCATTGCTGCCGCCAGAGGGCGTTCGGGGTTTTCACACTGCTAGCGTGGATGGCGTCGTGTGGTGTCCGCCATTGCATTGTCCAGGGCGATATCGGTTTGATTTTAATACGCGGAGCGGTCTCGCGTCTTTTGCTTGTTGTTTAGTTTGAGTGATAATTGTGAATTTCCTGTTTGTTAAATAACTATTGAATTTGTGTTTGTGAAAACCTCTGTTATTGTGACTTTTTCTTGTGAGAGGTGAAACGTGGCTGGCTGTTCACATCTGGCTGTTCCCGAGTGAAACTACGGGAAGAAATCTATTTAGTTGTTATAAATTGAGATCTCAAGGGTTAGGTAGGGTGATTAGGAATTCCCCCTTCCCGAAGACACTCAAGTTTGGATCCGAAGAGAAAGAAGATTTAGTTTGGTAAGTGTTCAATTCTAGTTAATTTATAGGTTAGGTTATCATATAGGGCCCTGTAGCTCCCTTCATAAGCTACGGTGGTAGCAGACTGCGTATAGCTTAAGTTAGATTCTAGTCGGACAAGCGTGGTGTCGCGTGGAGATTTTTTCCCGGTACTTAATTTTACCGGTAGATTTTTCCGGTAAAGTTCCGGTACAGAATTCTTCCCGCCGCTTCGTTTGTCCGGATTCGCTCTGCGCACATTTTCTGGTAGCAGAGCGTAGTTGCTCTGCACACATACATACGGGGTAGACAGAG
>CM031591.1:0-18811 GCA_018467065.1 Ephestia elutella | reverse complement strand
TTTAATTAACCCCACTGATTTATGAAAGAAATAGGATTTTATTGAAATAGTAGATACTTTAGGAACTCTTTGGCATCAGTTTCATTTGTGTTGGTAGATCCCATATGTTGAAGCTGTGATTTTGGAATAAAATTAGTCCATGATTTTATCGGGAATCGACTTTATTTCTTTCCACGGGTTAACAAATATATAATACCATGATGGATCTAGAATGCAAATACAATTGTAGAAAATTTTTTCTTTTTAACGTGGCACTTGCTAGCACACCGGATAAGGAAGAAGAAATCCAAGAGCTTGTAATCCCTTCGTTGACATGCAGAGGTTATGAAAATGACATTGACATTGACAGGCGTCAACATCTTCCGCCCCGTTGAAGGGTCAATCCTTCAACCGTTGAGTTCTTCATCGTTGGGAAGAGGGCATAATCGCACCAGTGATCGTCGCTTGCATCCTCGTATAGTATTGACGTCAGCCACACGAGAGATTCCATCCGGTCCAGGAAATAGACGAGCCACTCGTCCCAGACGCCAAGATAGTGGAGGAATATGATCTTCTTGCAGTAGTACTAGATCACCAACTTTTAATTTGGTGGTGTCAGCTTTCCATTTTGTGCGTTGTTGAAGTTCCATTACATATTCCCTCTGCCAGCGTTGCCAAAAGTGTTGGCGGATCTGTTCTAGACGTTCGTATCTCTGAAGCCTATTGCTGTTGTGGTCCTCTAACTTTGGTGATGGTAGTGATGTTAGTGGTCTTCCGATGATGAAGTGCCCTGGCGATAGGTATTGGAAGTCGTCGGGGGATGAGGATAGTGGACATATAGGACGGCTGTTAAGAATCGCCTCTACTTGCGCAAACAATGTAGAAATCTCTTCGTATGTGAGATGGCTATTGCCCATGACGCGCCTAATGTGGAATTTGGCGGATTTAACGCCACTTTCCCAGGCACCTCCAAAGTGGGGGCTGTGAGCCGGAATAAATAAAAATTTTATGCCTTCTTGAGTTGCAAATTGAGAGAGAGGCTCCTGATTAGCCTTTAATAGCTTATTTAACTCGTTATCAGCAGCAACAAAATTTGTACCATTATCGCAAAAAATCTCCGTGGGCCTGCCTCGGCGTGATATGAACCTACGCAGTGTCATGAGAAAATCTTCCTTAGATAATCCACCCACGGCTTCCAAGTGTATACATTTATAACGAAGACAAATAAATAGGCACAAATAGCATTTAATTAATTTGGAACCTCGTCCCCTGCGATTTAAAATAAAGAATGGGCCAGCAAAATCAATGCCTACCGATTTAAATGGAAAATCGGGACTAACTCGTTGTTCTGGGAGATTTCCCATTTTAGGATTCAAAGTTTTCCCTTGAATCTTTCTGCATAAGACACAAGTATGGTAAGTACGACGAGCTAGTTGCCTTCCATTAATAGCCCATATGGATTGTCTGATAGTTGCTAGTAGTAATTGAGGACCAGCATGTAAATTTTTGACATGCTCGTATTGAAATAAAAGTTTTGTGAGACGGTGAGAAGAATCAAGTAATATAGGATGCCGTTGCTCGTAGGGACAACAAGAAGCCTCAATTCGACCACCAACTCTTATTAGATTACTTGTATTCGTTTTATCCATGTAAGGTGAAAGACACAAAATTTTAGATTTAGATTTCAACGTCTTGCCAGAATTTAATAATTCATATTCTAACGAAAATGACTCCTTTTGTGAAATAGAATATAAATGAAGAAGGGAATCATTCAATTCTTGTAGAGTTAATATTCCAGTTATTTTGTTTTTTGGATTTTTTGAATTAAAAATAAATCTTTTTACATAAGCAAAACATCTATGAAGACGATTAAATTTAGAAAATCTTTCAAAATTTATGATGGGTTCAATAGTAATTGTAGATTTGACCTTGACCTCTAATTGTACTTCTGGAAGTACAGTAGATTTATTTGAATTTGGGATTGGCCATTTAGACTCATCGCTAGCTAAATATTGAGAGCCAAACCACCATAACTTTAAATATGGCAACTGACTAGGATTTACACCTCTAGAAATTAGATCAGCTGGATTTTCATTTGTTGAAACATATCTCCATGAATCTGGATTTGTTCTTTCAAGGATTTCACCTACCCGATTAGCGACAAATGTTTTTAATTGGTTAGGATTCTTTTTTAGCCAACACAACACTACAGTCGAATCACACCAATGTATGATACGCGTAGGCTGGTATCTGATTGATTCCACAACTCTATTGCAAAGCTTTGCCGCTAGCAAAGCTGCACAGAGTTCAAGTCGAGGAATTGTGCATGGCTTTAAAGGCGCCACCTTTGATTTCGCACATAGCAGCCTAACAGTGATTTCATTGTTTGCGTTGATAGATCTTACATATATGCATGCACCATATGCTACCTGAGAGGCATCACTAAAGGAGTGTATTTCAATTGTTTTGGGTGAATCACATAGGACGTGTCTTGGAATATTTAAATTAGATAGTGTTTGCAAACCTTTGCAGATTTCGTCCCAAGATCTTTTTATTTCTGGGGGACAGTTTCATCCCAGTCTATTTTCTGCTGCCATAATTTTTGAAGAAGAATTTTGAAATTTATTATTATTGGACTCAGCAAACCCAGAGGATCAAAGGTTTTAAAAGAATTGGACATGATAGAACGTTTAGTGACTTTGGAATCTGATATTGCTATATTTATAGGAAAATTGTAAGTATCTGTGTTGGGACTCCAACCTAAACCTAATGTATTCGAAGATTTACTTATCATTAGATTATCTTGTGAATCTTTATCTAAGTTTTCAAGTATTTTATTTGAATTTGATTTGAATTTTCTTAGTTGAAAACAATATTTGTTTAATGTATTATAGATAGTATCTTTAATATAGACTAATTGATCCTCATCATCAGCGCCAGTATATAAATCATCAACATAGAAATCCTTTTGAATTATTGTTTTGATGAGATCATTTTCACATTCCTCGCCTGCCTGCCAAAGACATCTTGTACTTAAGTAACTTGCACTTGCTGTGCCGTAGGTTACAGTATCTAGTCGAAGAGTCTTAACAGGCTGAGACTCGTCTTCTCTCCACAAAATTAGTTGTAGATTACGATCTTGTTCATCTACTTGAATTTGGCGGTACATTTTGGCAATATCGCCAGTCAAAATATATTTATAGTGTCTACCTCTAATCAAAATGGAGAAAAGACTGTCTTGAATATTTGGACCTATCATAAGTATATCGTTTAGAGAATAACCAGATGATGTGGCACAAGAACCATCGAAAACCGCTCTCATCTTTGTTGACTCACTGTCCTGTTTAAATACAGGATGATGTCCCAGAAAATAAGAAGGATATGGCTTGGCGAGAGGCGATTCAGATAAATGTGACAATTGCGCATATTCATGTATAAAATTTACATACTCTGTTTTTAGAGCAGGATTTTTTCTAAAACGTTTTTCTAAACTAAACAATCGTTTTTTAGCTTGATTGTATGAATCCCCAAGACACTCTGGAGAATCAAGTAGCGGTAATCTCACACAGAACCTACCTGACTCTAATCTAGTATAATGAGATAGAAAATGTTTTTCACAAGCTGCTTCAGTCTTGCTTAATATTGTTTTTTGGGGAAGATCTTCGATCTCCCAGAATTTTGTAAGTGTTTTGTTAAGTTCAGCCTCACAATTAGAAGCTGATGCTATAGCATGGTTGCAATTGATTTTGTTATTTGTAGAATTTGTATACATAGGGCCACACAAAAACCAACCGAATTTAGAATATTGAAGCTTAGGATTATTATGACCTAAGTTGTATTGTTGTGGACATATGACGTCCCAAAATATATCGGCTCCTATCAAAACATCAATAGGAGCTGGTTGATCAAATGTGGGGTCTGCTAATTGTATGTCTTTTGGAAGATTTAAACTTTGTATATTGATAGGAGACTTTGGTATCTCACCGGTCAACACTTCAAGAACTAAGCAAGAAAGAGTGACATTGAATGTATTGTATATAGAACTTAGTTTTGTAATACAGCTTTCATCAACTTTAGACATTGTATGATTGCCGATTCCAATGATGTTTAATGTATTGATAGGATTTGATTGTAATGATAGCTTTTGTTGTAATGATTTGGAAATGAATGAGCTTTGGCTACCACAGTCTAGTAATGCGCGTGCCTTTATTGCTTGGTTTGTGTTTGGATTAATCACATTAATCAAAGCAGTTGATAAAAGTACTTGTGAATTTTGTTTGGCAAAATTGACTGCAACATTTGAGTCGCTAACTTCATGGTTATTTATAGTTGTAGATGGATTGTGTAACATTGTATTATGCCTTTTGGCGCATTCACGGCAGGGTCCTAAACGACATTCGTTCACAGTGTGGCCCGGTCGTAGACAATTAACACAAAGTTTGTGTTTTGTGACATCCGCATATTTGTCTTGTATGTTTTTTTCTTTAAAGGTAGGACAATCATAAATTCTATGATCCTCACTACAAATGACGCATTTGGGTGTATAGTATTTCACCTGTGATTGGCTTGCAAAAGTTTTCAAAGTACTCGTAGAAGGCCGCTGGGGTTTATTGTTGTTGTTAAAAGTAGAGGGCGGACGTGAGGTAGGTTGATAATTTTTAGATAGATTATTATTATAGTTTTTGTTTCGATTTAAAGCTTCTAGAACGTCTGCCCTATCAATTAAAAATTTATGAAATTGTTCTAAGGTTGGGACATCAGATAAATTAGAGCGAAATTCTTCCCATTTCACGAGAGTCTGGCTATCGAGCTTTGAGGCCAGCATAAAAATTAATAGAATGTCCCACTTGTCAGTAGGTTGCTCCAAACTGGCAAGTGCGCGCAAATTCTTTGTAACATGATCAACTAAATAACGTAATGATTTGTCTGACTCACGTGCAATAGGTTGAATGCTCAATAAAGAGCTGAGATGGTGATCGATCAATAACCTCTTGTTGTCATAACGTTCCAACAATAATTTCCAGGCCTCATTGTAATTGGCCGAGGAGACTTCAAGATTGGAGATGACACGTGCTGCTTCTCCCTCCAAATAGGATATCAAATAATGAAACTTGTGTATGGGTGGAATACGGGCGTTATTATGTATAAGGTTAAGGTACATATCACGAAAGTCAAGCCAACGGAAAAAAGCTCCATTGAATTTATCTATCTGAATTTGTGGTAACTTGAAACCCAAACTTTTATGATCGTGATCACATTGAGTTTCATGAAAGCTAGAATCACGTTTAAGCTCAATCTGGAGAAAGATTATGCTGTTCCAATAATGTTTTTGCAGTAGCGAGGCATACAATTAAATCATGCTCAATGGTATCTCGTTCATCGATTTCCGTTTGAATATTCAATGAATTTATGACCTCGATCTCACTTTGCAACACGTCAAATTTTGTTGACAAGCTCTCAAATTTTCCAATTTTTAGTGATAATTCAGCTAATTCAATACTAGACATTGTTGGTTGAGTTGCAATTTTATCCAAGTAATTTTTAAATTTAGTAATTTGCCCTTTGATAGAACTGCGTTTGATCGTAAGCTCTTTCAAAGTTAATTTAGACATTTCTTGTTCTAACGACATTATGTAAATAAATTTATTTTATACTTAGTATAAATGAAATGTTTAAAGGATGTAGTAATAAACAAAGTTAAGAGAGAGCGAAGTCAAAACAAAATAACTATTAAAAAGGCTCACTTCCCTCACTCTGGCGTGGCGTCTGGGGCGCCGCGACGCGCAACGCAACCTGACAGACCGCTTATCAGCTGTTTCTAAGCCCGGTGCTGCAAGCTATGCCGCGCGAACGCAGCGATGCAAGCCTGAAATAGTCGGCGGGTATCGATTAGGAATGTGAAATAATAATATGGGCAATGAAGATGATAACTGTTTATATAAAAACTGAATATAAGTTTATGGAATAACCTCTATACGGAAAACTTCAAACAGAAAAACTCCAAAAATAGGACAAATGTACAGAAAAAATAACTTAATAATGGAAAAATAAGTGTAAGTAATTGTTTAACTTTACTTAAAATGGACAATTAGCAGTAAGTTTGCAAATAAAACCATGCGGTACCATGTGGTAGGGGCCGGCAAAGTATGACGCAATAAATTTGCAAACGTGGATTTTACGTTGAAATACGATTAATCCATGGCTAAATCGTTTGCAAATGAATAAAATATTGAAGAAAAAATGAACCAACAAGTGTAAACGACGATTATTTCTTGATTAAATGATAGTAGGAAAAACCATTGAAAATCTTACTAAATTTACGATTGTTATGCGCAAATAGATATATTTAGAATGTTTTATCATGGATAGGAAGGAAATTGAAGGAATTGAATTGGGAGAACAAAGGCAGGGCACTTATCTTTGTATTCATTTGCTGGACGCGGCGGCGGCTTAATGCATTTTCCACTATCTGACCACTTCCAGATACTTAGCAATTGGCTTCTGTCCTTGTTCTCTGCTGGATAGATGGATGGCTGCTGCGGATTAGGTCTCCAACAGGCCTGGATGAAGTGGACCGACCGTAGGTCGCGGCCCAATCGCGTCTGGTCACCAATTTGTTGAAGCTGTGATTTTGGAATAAAATTAGTCCATGATTTTATCGGGAATCGACTTTATTTCTTTCCACGGGTTAACAAATATATAATACCATGATGGATCTAGAATGCAAATACAATTGTAGAAAATTTTTTCTTTTTAACGTGGCACTTGCTAGCACACCGGATAAGGAAGAAGAAATCCAAGAGCTTGTAATCCCTTCGTTGACATGCAGAGGTTATGAAAATGACATTGACATTGACAGGCGTCAACACCATACATTTTTATATGGAGCCCAATTATTTTTACAAAACTTTTTTTTTTAATTAACCCCACTGATTTATGAAAAAAACAGTATTTTAATGAAATAATAGACATTTTAGGAACACTTTGGCATCAGTCCCATTTGTGTTGGTGGGTGGGGACGGAGCCCATACATTGGTGCCCTATGTCCTTTCTAATAGAAAAGAAGAATGCAGGTGTTTCCGCACGATGTTTTTCTTCACCGGAAGCAATTGGTGGTTGAAAAACCCAAGTTATGACTGTTCAAATTATTTCAAATAATATTTGAAATAATTTGAACAGTGCAGGGCAGGGCACTACTTTTCTCGAATATTTGTTGCGACTAGCAACACTGGTAACAATTATTTTGTATTTTTCTTATCTTTCATAGGGCAACATTGTTTGTACTCTCTCTTCTTTGAACCGCAATAAAGTGTGCGTGAAACAATTATCGCTCCCGGAATATTATTTACTTATCCCAAATAGAAGACCTATAACAAGCATAAACAAAAGTCCGCTGCTACATGGTCCTATCTACGCCTAAGGAGGGATACAATTTTATTTCAATTTCGTGGATGTGAGGCGAAAACACGCATATTCATATCGGTCATAGAAGCAAGCAAAGCGGCAGCCATATTTTTTCTCGCTACAAGAAGTACTCAAAAGGCGGTAAGCAAGCATTGTTGCCGTTCCGCCCGGGACGCTATTCATCGTATTCCCGCAAGAGCAAGACGTGACTACGCAATCATCGTTCGTATTCATCTAGCGTACATCGTAGTGTTGGAAATGAAAGAGTTTATATTAGGTATACTCAAGAACTCTATGGAATGTGTTGCTTAGTTACATATCTTATTGACTAAAATAAAATGTCGTAATAAAATTACTTATGTTCCTGTTACATATTCTATTTATTTAATAATAGATTATGAGACTTAAATAGCGTAAAAATGTCTGCGAACACGACGCGCATAGAATCCTTGAATAAGGAAAACTATGAAACGTGGAAAATTCAAGCAGAAGCGGTACTCGTAAAAGCCAAGTTATGGAACTATGTAACAGGTAAAAAAATTCCTCCTGATAATCCTAAAGAAAAAGAAATATACGACGAAAATGCTCTTTTGGCAAAATCAGAACTGATATTGTTGATTTCTCCTAATGAAATAAAAACTGTGAAGAAATGTCAAACTGCAAAAGAAATTTGGGATACATTGAAAGATTTATATGAGAGTAAGGGGCCTGCCCGAAAAGCATCCTTATTAAAGCAATTAATCCTAAATAAATGTGCAGAAGGCGTAAATATTCGCGAACATCTTGATAAATTCGAAGATATAGTTGATAAACTTAACAATATGGATGTTACTGTTAATGGGGATCTGCTGAGTATCATAATGTTATACTCATTACCGGCAAATTTCGAAAATTTCCGAGTTGCCATAGAGTCCCGAGATATATTGCCAAAACCAGAGGAGCTTAAAATAAAAATTTTAGAGGAATATGAAGCCAGGAAGGAAAAGAATGCAGAAGAAGAGAATGAGGCACTGTACATAAAAAATAAAAAAGAAATTTACAAAGTTCAAAAAGAATAAAAACGTATTTGTGAAATGCCGGATATGCAGTAAAACTGGACACAAAACTGAAAACTGTTGGCATAAAACAAAAAACGAGAAAACTGGATATGCCCATAAGAATAATTATAGTAGTATAAACGCTGAATGGTGCATTGACAGCGGTTCAACGAGCCATATGTGCAGTGATCCAAAAAGTTTTACGTCAATTATTAAGAATAATAATCTAGGCCAAATAAAGTTAGCCTCAAAAGACCACAAAACACAGATTGTTGGTATAGGTACAGTAAAATTTACAAGCCAAAATACAAATTTTAGATTAAAACCACACTCTATATATACCTGACCTGTCTACAAATCTAATGTCGGTGGCAAAATTATGTGAGAATGATATGACAGTATTGTTCAAAAAGGATGAGGCAACTGTTCGAGATTCTAAAACTGGACAATTATTTCTTAAGGCCAAAAAGATTGACGGACTTTATTACATTGATGCAAAACACATTGTAAATAAAGAAACAACTGCTCTTCACTGTCAAAATATAGATATTATTCATAAAAGATTAGCACACATTAACGAACAAGATCTTAAAGATGCACTAAAAAGAAAAAGCATATATGGATTGAATTTTAACGAAAAAGACAATTTACAACAATGTGAAGTGTGCATAAAATCGAAAATGACAGTTTTACCATTCAAAAATGAGATAGGTAAAAAGAGGACTACAGAACCTCTGGAAATTGTACACTCAGATGTGTGTGAGGCAAGAGCAAACTCCTTAGCCAATTCAAAATATTTTGTGACATTTATTGATGAACACACGAGATACACTAGAGTGTATACTATGTCAAGTAAAACAATGGTACTGGAAAAATTTAAAGAATTTAAAACCTATATGGAAAATTATTCTAATAAGAAAATAAAATATTTACAATCCGACAATGGAACGGAATATTGTAATGAATCGTTTAAAAAATTCCTGAAGGAAAATGGTATCCAAAGGCGATTAAGCTGCCCTTACACACCGCAGCAAAACGGAATGGCTGAGAGAAAAAATAGAACTCTGTTAGAAAAGGCACGATGCATGTTGCTGGAGGCCAATATGCCCGAAATATATTGGGCTGAAGCCATTTTTACAGCTAATTATATAGCTAATAGAACTCCAAGTAGAGTAATAGATATGAAAACGCCTTATGAAATGTGGACTGGTAAAGTACCATCAATTAACCATTTTAAGATATTCGGTTCTAAAGCATTCGTCCTAATTAAAAATAGGAGACAGAAGAAAAAGTTTGAACCAAAAACATTAGAAGGTATTTTTGTTGGATACTCTGAACAATGCAAAGCATTTAGAATATGGATGCCAAGTACAAAAACTTTAATGGTAAGCCGAGATGTCAAAGTCATTGACACAATGTATTATGAAAATAAAGAAAAAAGCGAAACAAAAGAAATCAAAAAGAAAGAATACATAGACATTTCCGGCAACAACTTTGAAAATAAAACACAAAATGAAACTAATACCATTGAAGATGTAAATGATGAAATTTTCTATGAGGTTGAACCTAGTCAAAGTGAAAATGTAGGTCAAACCCAAAATGAAGATAATTATGAAATACAAAATGAAGAAATTGCTGAAGTACAGAGCGAAGAAAATATTTCCATTTTAAATGAGAGACCAAAAAGAAATATAAACCCACCAACATGGACAAAAGATTTCGACATGACATGTTTAACAGATGAAAATGTTGATGAATGGGAAGAAGCAATTTTAAAAGAAATTTCGTCCCATATAAAGAATAATACATGGACAATTCAAAAATTACCACATGGTCGTAACATGGTGGATTCCAAACTGATTCTTTCAGAAAAATTTGGTCCAGATGGAATGCTCGAAAGAAAAAGGCTAGATTAGTGGCAAGAGGTTTTTCCCAAATACCAGGACAAGACTTTCAAGAAGTGTTTGCTCCGGTAACTCGACTAAGTTCGATAAGACTTCTTATGGCCTTAGCAATAAATAATGATATGTATATAGAACATATTGATGTATGTACAGCTTTTCTAAATGGAGATATTAAAGAAGATATTTATATGAAAAAACCTAACAATTTAGAAGAGTATTTACAAAAGATTATTAATAGTAAAAATATTGAAAAAGAAATTAGAGAAAATGCTCACAAAATGTATGAAGATTTAAAGAAATATAAAATGCCTACAGCTTGCAAACTGAATAAAGCTGTATATGGCTTAAAACAGTCTGGAAGGCAATGGTTTCTAAAATTGGACGAAAATCTAAAGAAAATTGGATTTAAGCCAGCCTATACAGATCCATGCACATACATACATACAGAGAAAGGCGGAGAAGAAGAAGCTATTCTCAGCATATATGTGGATGATATCCTGATTGCATCCAAAAGTAAATCTTTAATAAAAAAGATAAAAGATAAAATAAAAATGATTTTCGACATCCGTGAACTCGGAGATATTAAATATTGTAATTCGAAAAGGAAAAACATTCTATAAAAATGCATCAAAGTAAATACATTGAAAATCTTTTAGAGAAATATAGAATGGCAGATAGTAAACCAGTCAATACTCCAATTGAGGTCGGGATGAAACTAACAAAGGCAAACATTTGCAATGAAAAGAATTTGCCCTATCAAAATCTAATAGGTTCCTTGATGTATCTGGCTGTAGCAACAAGGCCTGATATAATGTATGCTGTTAGTTTTTTGAGCCAATTTAACAGTTGCTATGACAATACACATTTTAAAGCAGCAAAAAGAGTTCTGCAATATTTAAAAGGAACTAAAGATGAAGGACTTGTTTATAAGAAGAACAACCGAAAACTTGATGGTGCAGCTGATGCAGATTGGGCATCTTGTCATATAGACAGAAGATCCTATACTGGATATATATTTTCATATGGTGGAACTCCAATAAGTTGGGAAGCTAAAAAACAAAGGACGATCGCCTTGTCTACCGCAGAGGCGGAGTATATGTCATTAAGTGAAGCTTGTAAAGAAGCAATTTATCTCAAAAACTTAATAAAAGATTTGAAAGTGGAGTCCTATAGTCATGTGACTATTTATAATGACAATCAAGCAGCACTTAAACTGGGTAAGAATCCAGTAGTGAACGCAAAGTCAAAACATATTGATATTAAAGTTCATTTTATAAGAGAAGTTGTAGCTAAGGGTGATATACATATAGAATATATGCCAACGGAGAAAATGGTAGCTGATATGCTAACAAAGCCGATTACAGGCACGAAGTTATCTTCAATTAAAAAGGATGTAAACTTACAATAAGAAGTTACAACTTATTCTGGTGAATCTACGATACTTCGTGAGGCGGAGTGTTGGAAATGAAAGAGTTTATATTAGGTATACTCAAGAACTCTATGGAATGTGTTGCTTAGTTACATATCTTATTGACTAAAATAAAATGTCGTAATAAAATTACTTATGTTCCTGTTACATATTCTATTTATTTAATAATACGTAGACACGATAGTGAGCAAGACAAAAAAAACCAGCGCAATACAGTGGTGCAGAGGAGCGCAACCATCGCTGGGAGCTCTGGTGTGAGCAGGAAGGCACGATCCGCGTAACAACTTAATTCCCGCTGACAGTGACGTTTCAAGGAACGACAAGGAAAGAAGATACAAGGCGTATCGGAGTGAACGAGACGAAGAGTGACGCCGCCGATTGACTTCCGGTCACTGCACGGCGCGTCAACACAACAACGCAAGATTCGATTCGATCATTCATTCTGCAAAGCAAATCGTGCGCCATAATAATTTGTATTTTTTCTTTTATTTAAGTAATAAGTATAGTGCAAATAGTAGTACTTACTAAGGCCACGATCGCAATAGTTTTAATTCGTAGTGGTCTCGAATTGAGTACATACCCGCTGTACCTAATTATTAACGTGTGTGATAGTGTGGTTAAAAAATGGAGGACGAGTTGAAGAAAAAATTAGCTTCTCGGAGCTATTACAAAGGTATCATAACTAGATTCACTAACTTTGTAGATAAAGATTTAGGTGAGTTTGAGACGGCTTATTTGAAGTCTCAAAAACAACGGTTAGTTAAAGCCTTTGAGTCGTACGAGCAACTCTGTCAAGAAATTCTTTTCATTGACTCTTCAGACAAAGAAGGCTTTGAAACTGAAGAGAATTACCTAAAAGCCTTGACTGAGTTCGACAAAGTCATTAATAGTCGAAATTCGAGCCAATCAATCCATCCGTCAACCACGGCTACAAAAAAGTTGCCGCCAATCTCTATCGAACCTTTCAAAGGCGATCACACCGAATACATACCATTTATAAATATCTTTACATCTATGATTCATAGTGATACAAATTTAGATGTAATACAAAAATTCTACTACCTTAGATCGTTTCTAAGGGGAGAACCTTTCGATCTAGTAAAAAATCTGCCTATCTCTGTGGAGAGTTACGAAACAGCATTAAGTTTATTGAAAAATAGGTACGAAAATAAATATAAGATTACTGCAGAACACATTTGTAAATTGTTAGATTTAAAACAAATTGTTAGATCAACAGCGGTCACACTTAGGGAATTTGTTTCTACTGTTAGACAGCAAATAGCTGCTATTAAAAACCAAGATCCAAATGTCATACACTGGGATGCTATATTGTTATGTATTCTCTCTCGCAAATTAGACAACTACACCGCGAAGGCCTACCAGCTAGACCGGGACTTGAATGCCAAACCGAAGTTGGAGGATTTTCTCAAATATATTGAGAACCGGGCCAACGCGCTGGAGAATGTTGAGCAAGGGCATCGAACACATCCTGGTATTGGTAGCAGCAAGGTAGCAGCCCATGTGATGAAGGAGAAGTCCGTCACGTGCAGATACTGTAAGTGTGAATCCCATAAATTATTTAAATGTGAACAATTTTTAATGCTGCCTACAGATGAGAGAGTTAGGTTTATTGAAGAAAACAAAATGTGTAAGATTTGTCTAGGCTCTCACCCTGGCAAATGCAAGTTTCATTTCAGATGCTTGAAATGCAAGGCATATCATAATACAGCGTTGCATCAAGAAAACCATGCCGCTGCAAAACCTGTGGTATTAACTAGTAACTTAGATAACAATGTTTTATTACCCACAGCAAGAATAAAAGTATTCTCTCAAGATGGGAAAGAATACCATATAAAGGCCCTCTTAGATAGCGGGTCCCAAGTATGTTTCATAACATCAAAAGTTGCACATTTATTAGGTCTCACACCTCAGCGTAGTGATGTTAACATAATTGGTATAACAAATCAAATAAATAAAATGAATGCATGTGTATCAGTGGACATTTATTCATTAAAAGGCCCGTTCAAGACTAACATCAATTGCCAAATCATTGATCAAATAACTTGCAATTTACCTCAGTTCAAATTTGATATACCCAAGTTTAATTTACCAACAGGCATATCTTTAGCAGATGAACAATGCAACGTACCCAGTGAAATACATATGTTAATTGGGGCTGACATATTTTTCCAGGCTATACTGCCGGGCCAACCGACGAGCCTGAGCTTGCCAGAGTCATCAGCGAGCCTCCAGCAGCAGCAGCGGTCGGTCCAGCACTCCGCCAAGGACTCGCAAGTGCAGCCTAACGTCTTTTTGCTCAACACTGTGTTTGGTACTGTTGTGGCAGGTAACATACCACCTGCTTCATATGCTCCTGTTTGTAATAAGGTAATAAAATGCGAATCTGAACTAGGTCAAACTATAGAGAAGTTTTGGGCTACCGAAAAGGTTCCTGAAATCTTTGTTGAAAATTCCTCTGAACAAGAGCTTTGTGAACAGATATTTCAAAACACTGTCAAGTTAGAAAATAAGCAATTTCATGTGGCTTTACCACTGAAACTACCTTTGTCACAAGTTAATGAAACTTTGGGTGATTCTTATTATTTTGCTCTCAAAAGATTTTTTAATTTAGAAAAGCGATTGCATGGCAATCCTACTTTGTTTATTGAATACCAAAAGTTTATACATGAGTACTTATCACTCAATCACGGTCACTATGTTGACATTGAGTTGTATGATTTAAATAAACACGCAGTTTACTTTTTGCCACACCACGCTGTTATTAATGAAGGCAGCAAAACAACTAGACTTCGTACAGTTTTTGATGGGTCAATGCAAACAAAAAATAAAACTTCATTGAACCAATTACAGTTAGATTCTCCTGTAACTCAGAAAAATTTATTTGACATTATATTATTATTTCGTTTAGGTAAATATACCTTCACGACAGATATTAGACGTATGTTCCGCAATATAAGAGTCTATCCTGAATATACATCCCTTCAGAACATACTATGGAGAGACAACCCCAATGAACCTGTTAAGTGTATTAGGTTAGATACAGTCACATATGGATTGAAGTCTTCCAGTTATTTAGCAACTCGCTGTTTGAATGAACTTGCAATAAGGTACAAAGATGAATACCCTCTAGCTGCAGATATTATATATAACTATAGTTATGTAGATGATATAATTTATTCTCATAATAATCTAGAGACTGTTCTTGAGGCAAAGAGGCAACTATGTTGTTTATTAGCGATGGGTAGCTTTCATACTCACAAATGGGCGTCTAATAATGAGCAAATACTGTGTGACATTCCACAACAACAGCAACATTTTAGTGATATAAAAAATTTACAAAAAGAAAATAGTAGTATGAAGGCGCTAGGTTTGCAATTGGATTTAAAGGAAGATAATTTTATTATGTCTTCTCCAGAGCCATATGACTCAACAAAAATCACTAAAAGAACTATATTGAGCTATATAGGTAAAATATATGACCCCATGGGATTTGTAAGTCCGATTGTGGTCACTGCTAAGGCCATTATGCAACAATTGTGGTTATCTAACACTAACTGGAATGATAAACCACCTGCAACAGTAGAAAATCATTGGCTTCAATTTACAGATAATTTAACTAGTATGTCACCCATGGTGTTACATAGAAACATAGACTTTACTGATAGCAAGGTCATAGAACTTATAGGGTTTGCTGATGCTTCCAGTGAAACTGCATATGGATGCTGCTTGTATCTGCGATTAATTGATGCTTCAGATACGGTAAAAATGCACTTACTTTGCTCGAAATCTCGTATTAACCCTGCACATAAAAAAGGCACTACAGTTCCTCGATTAGAATTAAATGCTTGCCTCTTACTTTCTAAATTGGTCAATAAGGTTTATGATACATTAATGCTTAAACTTAAGATTCAAAATGTTTACTTATTCAGCGACTCAAAAATTGTACTTGCATGGCTGAATAAAGAGTTGACAAACCTGCAACCATACGTTGCCAACAGGGTAGATGTAATACGTCAAAACACCGCTAGATGGAGTTGGTTATATGTACACACAGCTGACAATCCAGCCGACCTTATCAGCAGAGGCGTGCAGCCGGGAGAGCTGAACAACAACAGCCTTTGGTGGTACGGCCCACAGTTCTTACACAACGGTAAGCATGATTTTGCTTGTGGCGATCCCAATTTACCTCAAGAGCTACCAGAGTTGAAGCCGGCCTCAACCTTCTCCAGCAGCATGGTGTGTCAGAGCATTGATCCCCTTGAGTTTGTTTTTAAACGCCTGCTAGATATTTCCGATATTAACAAGATTGTTAGGCTTTTGGCATACATACTAAGGTATTTAAATAATATTAATAAGAATAAAGTAAAATATACGGGTTTTTTACATAGCTCAGAGTTAAATACTGCTTTGCAATTAATTATAAGGCATGAACAGAGAAACTATTTTCAGTCTGAAATAGACTCATTAAACAAAAATATTAAATTAAAAGGAAATTTGGTTGGTTTGAATCCTTTTCTTGACGAGTCAGGGCTTATGCGCGTGGGCGGAAGGCTTCATCACGCAGATATTGCTTATTCCCAAAAGCATCCCATATTATTACCTAAAGATTCACACATCACCACATTACTCATAAGAAGTGAACATGAGAAGTTATTACATGCGGGTGCTAGGCTTGTTCTTGCAAATTTAAACCAAAAATATTGGATTGTAAATGGTATACAGGAGGTTAAGAAAATAACTCACAAATGCGTTACTTGTTTCAGACAAAAAGCTACTGTAGCTAAACAGCTGATGGGCTCCTTGCCTCCTGACCGTGTAACACCAACTTGCAGAGCATTTGAAAAAATTGGAATTGATTTCTGTGGGCCTGTCCAAGTAAAACTTTCTCGTATTAGACGTTCTGTTGTAGGGAAAGGCTACATTTTAGTATGTGTGTGCTTTACAACGAAGGCAGTTCACTTAGAACTGGCTTCCGATCTCACTACAGACACTTTTCTCGCATGTCTTAGAAGGTTAATTGCGCGTAGAGGGCTACCCACAGAGATCCATTGCGATAATGCCAGTACATTCAAGTGCGCAGGGAGCCAGTTAGCTGAGCTTTATGTACTGCATTCCTCACAGAGCCACCAAGCAAAGGTGCATGAATTTACTGCTGAGAAAGCGATAAAATTTTGTTTTATCCCAAAATATTCACCTACGTTCGGAGGTCTCTGGGAGGCAGCAGTAAAAAGCACTAAATATCACTTAAAAAGAATTATGCAGAATAATGTGTTAACTTATGAACAACTCTCTACTGTGCTTACAGAAATAGAAGCAGTACTCAATTCGAGACCACTGCTCCCTTTAAGCTCTGATCCTGGCGACTATTGTTATCTTACACCAGGTCATTTCATAATAGGTAGTGCACTTACCATGTACCCAGAACAAAATGTGTCTGATATACCACAAAATAAACTTAAATTTTGGAAATTATGTACTCATCTGAAACAGAACTTTTGGAAAACGTGGCATAAGTATTATTTAAATGTACTTCAAAACAGACCTAAATGGAAATATGCTAATTGTAATGTAAAATTAAATAGTTTAGTAATTTTAAAGGAAGATAATCTTCCAACAATGTCTTGGCCAATGGCTAGGGTTGTGAAATTAATTGAAGGTCATGATAAAATGGTTAGGGCTGTAGAAGTAAGAACTCCTAATCATAAAACCCATGTACGCGGTATTCATAAGATTTGTGTCTTACCTATAGATGAATATAAATAAGTTTATTTTAAGTAGGTACTTGTGTTCTGTACTTGCATTTGTAATGTGTTTAGAGTAACTCTTGTGTCAAATTTGCATTATGTTTACTTAAGCACTAGTTTAATCTTAGGGCTTTGTGCCATCCCAAGAAGTATTTCGTAGGGCTAAGATTAAATACTTATTGTTGACTTGTAATTTGTTTACCTTAAGAGTTGCATTGTATAAGATTTTTATTGATGAAAGTTTATATAATGATTAGTTAGTGATTTCACTGTTTTCCCAGGCCGCAGCATGTTGCGACTAGCAACACTGGTAACAATTATTTTGTATTTTTCTTATCTTTCATAGGGCAACATTGTTTGTACTCTCTCTTCTTTGAACCGCAATAAAGTGTGCGTGAAACAATTATCGCTCCCGGAATATTATTTACTTATCCCAAATAGAAGACCTATATCAAGCATATAACAACAGTCCGCTGCTACAATATTATTCGAGAAAAGTAGTGCCCTGCCTGCGCTTTGCTTAACCTGTCTTAACGGGGTTGTTAAGAGTGTAAGTTTTTATGCATCGAGTTTCTCGTTTATTTTAATTTTTGTTAAAATTAATAATCATAAAACCTATTCTTTTTTTTTTAAATATCTCTATCTCTATTTTTTCTGAGGTTTTTAAAAAGACCTCTTCGTGCTCTATGTCTGGTACATTCCGCATGCGCATCCCTCCCCGCATGCTGACAGGTGATCGTTGATTTTTTAGGGTACCGTACCACAAAAAGCAAAAACCGTATCCTTATACGATCACTTTGATGATTGTCTATCTGTCAAACATTTTTTCTCAAGAACGCTTAAAGGTATCAAGTTGAAATGATTCACCACGGTCACATTCAGCGGTAAAATAATCAAAATTGTACTGTTGTGAATTTTATTGTCGCATATTTTGCGATTTCAGACTGGAATTTGGTGTACTTCCCGTTGACCTAAAATTATGAAATGTTGCAAGGTCTAACAGTATTTGTACAGGAATAAATCTGAAAATTATGAATAATGTTGTTGAAAGTCTAAAAAAAGTGTTACAATTTACACTTATTTTTGCGCTCGATGCAATATGAATCCTAGGGATCGAACTGCAACGTTAGGTTTGTTTTTGAAACTAGTTGGTATTTTAGTTACCTAGAGCTATGATATAATGTGTGATACTTTGCGTTTGCGTTTACGGAACGGAACCCTCAATGCGCAAGTTTGACTCGCACCTGGCGGATTTTTTTGACGCAGTCAAAATTAATCAATGCTATTGAATAA
>CM031590.1:12462954-12475255 GCA_018467065.1 Ephestia elutella | reverse complement strand
ATTTTTCGACGCATGTACTGCAATTGAGAAAGGCATTGTCAACAGTTTTAGGACCGCTGGAAAGAATAAAGTGATAGACACCATATTAAAAATTTAGTAACTTTGTGTCTGCAAGTCGACGCAGTGTCGTAACTTTTTTACCAAATATGACTAGTATAATTTCACTAATAAATAAATGTTTTTGTAAGTTTATGGATTATTTTTGATTAAATATCATATTATTAGCATAAAAAGTGTACAGTTTGATTAAACTAAAAGGTCTGGAGTCCAAAAATAACAAAACTTCTAATGAAAACCATGTAAACATTTCAATAAACTGGTTAAATTGCAATTATATGATGGCCCATCGATGATTTTCAATGTATTTTGTTAAATAATACGACAAATTTCTTTTCCCACTAAAATCACAATATCACAACACATTTAAAACTAATTAATTTCAAAAATAAACTTACGCTGTCAAAATAATTATGGCGGACCTTTCAATTTGTCTTCAATCTTCTTATTGCATGAGTTTTCTTTGACATTTTATTTGTCTCTCGTAGGTTGCAAAAGAATGAAGAGAATTGACGAATGAACGAATGATTTCTGAAATAGTCGACGCATTGTTACCATACAGCGTCGTAACTTAAAAACCAAATGTTACCGTGTCGAGATTTGCCCCACTTTAGTCGCAGCGACCGAAACATAGTCGTAGCAGCGACCAAAAATGTTACTGGTGTCGACTTTTCAGTGTCGACAAGTTTCGTAACGGCTACCAAAAAATGCTATCTGGGATGGTTCACTAATGTTTCACCAAAAAACCTTTCACAAACCATCACTTCATAAACTATCACTTAAAAAACTATACCTTTTAAAAATGTTTCATTTTACAAACTTTTTTTTATATAAATGTTTTACTCTACAAATGTATCGAGTATAAAACTTTTATTTCATAAAGTTTTATTTCATCAAATAACTCTCTTGACAAAAACATCATTTTACAAACCTACTATAGGTAAATTATTAATCAATTAATAAAGCTATGCAATGCCAATGGCAAAAAACCTAACGTTTTTTCCACCATCAAAGTCTTTTCGGGTGGTTATAAAAAAAAACTAACCTAAACCTAACTTCTTCTCCGCCCTCAAAGTCTTTCCGGGTCTCTCTCTCTCAGCCGAAAGACGTCCACTGCTGGACAAAGGCCTCCCCCAAGGATTTCCATAACGACCGGTCCTGCGCTGCCCGCATCCATGCGCATCCCGCGACCTTCACCAGGTCGTCGGTCCACCGAGTGGGAGGCCTGCCAACACTACGTTTTCCGGTTCGTGGTCGCCACTCGAGAACTTTTCTGCCCCAACGGCTATCTGTTCTACGAGCTATGTGCCCCGCCCACTGCCACTTAAGTTTCGCGATTCTGCGGGCTATGTCGGTTACTTTAGTTCTCCTACGGATCTCCTCATTTCTGATTCGATCACGCAGAGAAACTCCGAGCATAGCGCGCTCCATCGCCCTTTGGGTGACCTTGAGCCTTCTTATGAGGCCCATAGTAAGCGACCACGTCTCTGTTCCGTATGTCATTACTGGCAACACACACTGGTCAAAGACCTTAGTCTTGAGACACTGCGGTATTTTGGACGAGAAGATATCGCGAAGCTTCCCGAACGCTGCCCAGCCGAGTTGGATTCGACGGTTGACCTCTTTCTCGAAGTTGGACTTACCTAACTGAACTGTTTGTCCCAAGTATAGATAATTGTCAACAACTTCGAGTGTAGAGTCTCCAACCTTCAGAGGAGTGGGTGCGACACGGATATTAAACATAATTTTCGTCTTGTCCATGTTCATTTTTAGACCCACTTGTTGAGAGGCTCTACAGAGGCCATCGAGCATTGTGCCTAGGTCTTCCAAGGTCTCAGCCATGACTACGATATCGTCAGCGAATCGAAGGTGAGTGAGGTACTCGCCGTTGATATTGATGCCGAGTCCGCTCCAGTCCAGAAGCTTGAAAACATCTTCCAGGGCGGCGGTGAACAGTTTCGGAGATATCACGTCTCCCTGTCTCACCCCTCGCTGCAACTGGATAGGTTTGGAGCCTTGATCCTGGAGACGGACTGACATGGTGGCGTTTTCGTACAAACACTTCAGCGCTTCGATATATCGATAGTCAATTTGGCACCGTTGGAGAGACTGTAGCACAGCCCAGGTCTCGATCGAATCGAAGGCTTTCTCGTAGTCCACAAACGCCAAGCATAATGGCTGATTATACTCCTCAGTCTTCTGTATAATCTGCCGCAGCGTATGTATGTGGTCTACGGTACTAAAGCCTTTTCGGAAACCGGCTTGTTCGGGAGGCTGGAAGTCGTCAAACCTGCGAGCGAGACGATTCGTAATGACTCTCGAAAACAGTTTGTAGACATGGCTCAGAAGTGAGATAGGCCTATAATTCTTCAATAGGGTTTTGTCACCTTTTTGAAGAAAAGTACCACCACACTTCTGTGCCATGCCGTAGGCGTTTGTCCCTCGAGTATGACGGAATCAAATAGCTTCTGAAGAGCTCTTAATACCGGCGTTCCACCTGCTTTCAGAAGCTCAGCCGTGATTCCATCATCACCCGGTGCCTTATTGTTTTTTAACTGTTTGAGAGCCATTCTAATCTCATAAAGGCTGACGTCCGGGATATCTTCGGTGTAGTGTCGGGTCAATCTGGCTCTTGGATCTTTGGCCAGATTACTGACAGGTGTGCGTACGCTGGTGTATAATTGTCCGTAGAACTTCTCAACCTCTTCCAACAGCTCTGGCTTCGACGAAATGATTCTGCCATCCTCAGTCTTCAGCTTGGTCAGTTGGCTTTGACCAACAGACAGATCTCTTGCAAACACTTTTTGAGCCCTTATTTCGCTTGATCGCCTCTTCAATACGGTCAGTATTGAATTGGCGTAAATCACGAGTTAAGGACTTGGAGATCTGTCTGTTTAGACGCCGATACTGAGCAGCATCGTCAGAGGACTGCAGAACCAAGTTTCGTCTTTCTTCCATGAGTTTGTTGGTGAGGTCCGAGATCTTTTGGTTCCTTTTGAACGGCGGGTTTTGAAAGCCTTAGACCCAGCTGTTTGGACAATTTGCACAAACCTGTCATTATAATCGTCCAGATTTTCGCAGTCTCCCAGGCATTCGAAGCGATTCTGCAATTCGAGCTGAAAGCTCTCGGGGTTTTGGAGCTGGATAGGCGCTGGTCGGAGCGTAGACTTCATCAGTCGACACCTTTCGAGTTTTATTCTAAGATTCAATGTGCCTCTTACCAATCGGTGATCGCTTCCTGTTTTTAAGGCATTGATCACAGAGACATCATTGAATATGTGTCTCTTCGTCGACAAGATGAAGTCAATCTCATTTTTTGTAACGCCATTAGGATGCAACCATGTCCACTTTCGCTGTTTTGGCTTTTTGAAGAAGGAGTTCATCATAAAGCCGGCCAGCAGATGACCACGTGCATTCCTCCTTCCATATCCAAAATTCCCCACCCTCAGCTCATCATCGCTTCGTTTGCCCAGTTTCGCGTTAAAGTCCCCCATCACAACGGTATAGTGGGCCTGGGAGCTATGTATGGCTCTAGAAATATCCTCATACATAGTCTCTACCTCGTCGTCGGAGCGATATGAGGGCGGTGCGTATACTTGTATTACCTTCAACGAATACCGTTTGGTAATTCTGAGTACAAGGTACGCTACCCTCGCCGAAACACTCTCGACCTGGACCACGTTGTTGACGAGGGACCTGTGGACGATAAACCCGACACCACCCTGGGACAGTTGGTCGCCCTCCCGGAAATAGAGCAGGTTTCCGGACTTGAGGATCATGGTGTCCTCCTCTCTTCGGACTTCACATAATCCTACAATATAGAATAGAATAGAATAGAATAGAATATGTTTATTTCTTAGATAAAAAACACAACACAACAAAAAATAAAAATACAAAAAAGAATGAAAACATGCCGACAACAACATAAATACTCTGCACAATGGGGGTACACGAAAATGTTGTCATGGCGTCAGTTTGTGCTGTGTAGGTATCCAAGAAAAGGGATCCACTCAGCATTTGCCGTCGAGCCCACAAATTGCAGGCTCGCGACGCTGGTTTTCAGTGGAACCTTCAAGTGAGATATATCACATACGTTTGTGGCAACTGTATTATCCATTTATATATCCGGTCAAAAATAAAATAAAATAATTAGTTAAATTGTTTAAAACTATGATGAGAAAATACAACCATAAAATATAAAAGTACCCAGCATAGAATCACAAATTACCAACACAACCAGAAATACCCAAAAGCGTACATAGTGTGATGTGTAAATAATGTGTAGTTGTGCAACATGACCTGCAGCAACTACTACCCGTCCTTGTGCGGCTACCGCTGTCCTAGCTGTAGTTCAATCAAAAAACTCTTGTACTTGGTTTTAAAAGTATGCACTGATTTTGATAAACGAAGAGGAGGAGGCAGATTGTTCCAGCATTTGGTAGCCGCATACTTGAAACTGCCACTGAAAGCAGCAGTGGAGTGACGAGGCATGACGAGAGCATAACTCGAAGCTCGTGTTCGAGCTCTTCTCACATCACGTGCCCAAATCAGTTTATCATATAGGTAAGAAGGCTTTTGACATCTAATAATACCAAATAACAGAGACGCAAAGTGCAACTGTCGTCGGGCGTTCATTTTCAGTATTTTAGCGTTATTTAAATATGGTGTAACGTGCGTTCGAGGTGGAATTTTAAAACAATATCTGGCACACGCATTCTGAATACGCTGTATTAAATTTTGTGTGCGCACCAATAGCCGTGGACCGTACGCTGAATCCATGTAATTTAGTTTTGAGAGTACTAAGGAGTCGCATAGTTTTATACGAATTTCAGTACTCAAGTAGTCTCGAATTTGGTATAGAACTTTAAGGCGATAAAAACAATTTTTAGCTACATCTAAGACATGATTCTCGAATCGAAGTTGTTCGTCTAATAGTAAACCCAAATTCCTGGCTTCTTTTACCCTTTCTATTTCTTCTCCATCGATTTTTACTTTAAACTGTAAGCTTTTTAGCTGGTTAAGTTTATTTTGTGTACCCATTACTAAAAACTTGGATTTACTACTGTTTAATATTAAAGAATTATTTTCAGCCCACGATTTTATTCTTAAAAGGTCATCATTGAGTTCATTGACGGTCATCTCAATATCTTTGGGATCACACGAAATATATAGTTGTAGGTCATCCGCATATACATGATATTTACAATGTTTTATATGTGCGATCACATCAGCACTGTATAATACAAATAATAAGGGTCCTAAAATTGAACCCTGTGGGACTCCTCTTGTGACGGGTTTTGATGCGGATGTTAATATATTGCCCTTACCATTATCCAACTCAACACGCTGAACCCGCTTCTCAAAATAACTTTTAAACCAGTCAATGGTATCCCTACTAAAACCATAATAGTGCATCTTCGCCAGTAGTAGATTTGTATTAATGCAATCAAAAGCTCTGGAAAAGTCAAGCAGCGTTAGCAAGGTAACTTGGCCTTTGTCTTGACAGGTAAGTGCATCATCAATAACCTGCATTAATGCAGTGGTGGTGCTATGCTGCTTACGAAAACCTGATTGGACCGATGGCAGGATATTATTGAACTCTAAGAATGTTTTGAGCTGTTGGGCTATGACTCTTTCCAGAATTTTAGATACCAACGGTAATATACTTATTGGCCGTAGATCCTTAACGGTATTGGGATCCGAGTTTTTCGGTATAGGTCTTACTATAGCATTCTGCCAAATGTGAGGAAACGACTTAGTCTCAATCGATTTATTTACTATGAATGTCACTATCGGTAATGTATCGGGCATTGTGAGCAATAGCATGTCAAGACTTATACCATCTGCTCCAACTGCGTTCGAATGTAATGATTTTATTATTTTTAATACATTGTCTTCTTCAACAGTTTTTAGTTCAAAAATGTTGCCAGGGTTATGACTGTTTCTGTAGAAGAAATCCAAAACGGAGTCTGGTGTATTGTCATTTCCAGGTACATTTAAAAAGTGATCATTTATTTGATCGGGGTCATTAAAAATATGCGTTGGTATTTCTTGTCTCTTTTTTGTTATATTGACATTTTGCTTAATGTGAGTCCATAGCAAGCGCGGATTGTGGGAGGTTGAGTTTATTTGACTATTAAAATAGGCTTGTTTCTCATTAAAGAGGGCCACGTTTACCATGTGTTTCAATTCTTTGTAATCTTTTCTATGTTCCTCTTTCCCACTCTTACGTGCTTTGCTGAAAGCTTCGTCGCGACAACTTATCATTTTCTTAATGCAAAATGTAATCCAAGGATGTTTCTGCTCTTTTACAGCTATTAATTTAAGGGGCGCGTGAATATCAAACAAACAAAGCATATACTCATTAAATCTTTCTACCATTTCATTTACACTACCTAGGTTTCGAATGGATGCCCAATCCATGCTCGCGAGATCTTTATTAAAACGTTCTATGTTTATATTTTTCAAGGGTCGACGTAGTATTTTCCTGGGGTGTGGCGTTTCTTTGTAAATGTTAAATTCGCATGAAATGAAAGCATGCCTTCCCAAATCAGGAACATAGTCAACACATATTTTATTCGGGGATATATCTGAACAGACCACATCAATTAGTTTGGCACTATGGTCTGTAAAATGGGTGGGCTCTGTTACAAATTGCTTCAAACCAAAACAGGTAAGAAAGTTCTGTAATTTTTTTGTATCGCAGCTGTTTACTAGTTCATCAATATTAAAATCTCCCAGTAACACAATGTTAGATCCCCATGCAAGGCTGCTTAGTGTATCAGTTAAGGCATCCAAAAAAACATCAACACTAACCCACTGTGGTCTGTAGGCAGTGCCCACCACTATTTTCCGGCCATGGGCTGAAACTGAGAGCCACATTTGATCAACGGAAGGGTGAGTAGGATGAGAGAGGGTTCGTACAGATAGGCCACTTCTAATGTAGAAACCTACACCACCGCCCTTGTCGCGCTGGTTCGGAATCCTAGGTGAGTGTCGCAGTCTGTAACCAGACACTGTCGGAGCTTTCCCTTCGTTCCCCTTTTTTAACCATGTTTCATTAATTGCCATAATATCTACATCATGACGGTCCATTGCTATGCGAAATTCGTCGTGACCGGTACCTAATGAGCCTGCATTCCATAGCCCTAACTTAAGTCGTTTTAATTTTTTAATGAATGGTATAATTGATTTTTACATCATTTGATTGAATTAAATAAGAATTAATGAATTTGAAAAATGAAATTTGAGCATGTATTGTAATTTCTTTAAAATGTGATTTTTTGACAGGTAAAAACAAGATACAAGTATATATTAGTAGGGGAAAAATTGTTATAATTCCGTTTTGTTTTTGTATGAGTATCAAAACTTTACTGTGTAAGCGTAAAACTACAATAGGAAAAACAAAACCCTTGCTTGAAAGCACAGTATAACTATTTGTTATTGGGTATTGTCTGTATTCCGTGGGATAGTAACTGTTATTATATAATTTTTTTTAATATCTTAATTATATGACTTAAAATGAGACAAATAATGTATTCCCCAATACCAATAGTAAGTTCAATTTTAGGCAAAGAGTATACGTGTAACAGATTATAGCAAATAATATATATTAAAGATGCGAATGTGGTATAATTTGTAGTTCCTATTTTATTAAATGAATTTGAATTTAATTTTGTGCATTTCTGTATGGGTACATTAAGAAATATATTTTTAATCCTGTGTTTATGTGACAATAACAGTGCAGCCGCCGCCGCCGGCGAGCGATGACGGGATGCGCTGACCGTAATTATAAAAAATATGATAATAACACGGCGGCGCAGGCGCAGGGTAAGCGCAGTTACGTAATATGCTATGGCAAACCTATCGACATTGCATTTATGATATGATACATTGTGAGGTATAGTTTCCGTATAATTTGTTAAAGTATTCCGTTGGCATTCTATGTTAAAGTTAAGATATTTAAAGTAGTGTGTAAAATGTGATTGCATATGAGTGTAGCATATATAGTGAAATGAGGACAACTGAATTCTAAGATCGTCTAATGTTATTATAGTTTCATGGATCTGCGATTGTAAACAAAACACAACCTCCAAAATGACGCCATGACCACTCCATACAGTAAGAAAAAACAGGTAAAACATTTTAATATTACTAATAGTGAGAAAACACATTACAAATATTAGATATACAGGTGTCAATGAGACGAACTGGTGCTTTTCCCAAAAACCTTATCAAAGTCAGCGTCTGTTTTGATTCTATGGGACGCTGTACCGTTATCCCGCCGGGCATATACGCGGCCATCTCGCGACCAGACGTAACGCCACCCATTGCTCCGGCCTGCTTCTCGAGCCTGATAGAACAGCTGGCGATTGCTTTTCGTCAGTCGTTCGTTGATATAGATTCTTCGGGGCTCTGAGCGAAGCCCCATGCCCTCCGTGGTGAAGGACCGACGCAGCCGCGCCGCGGACAGAAGCGCATCGCGAGCAGCACGACGCGCCAGCCGTACTACTATAGGCCGTGGTCGAGGGGATATACCTTCCGTTACAGCTCGAACTGGGCCTGCGCGGGAGCAACTCACGACGTCCCTCTCGTCCAATGGCGCACCCAGCACGTTCCCGCAAGCCATGACGAGGTGCATGACGTTCTCTCCGCCTTCCTCCGGGATACCAGCTATCTCCAGGTCATTTGACAGTAGTTCCTGGTCACGATCATTTAACTCCAATCTCAGGTGCTCCACCTTAGCTTCCAGCTCTTTGACTGACCCAGGCATGTTGTTCCCATTTACAAGTTTCTCCACTGCGTCTACTTTTTTTTCGAGTCGGTCCATTCTTGCATTATTGTCCGCCTGCACGCTACGGAATTCTTCGAAGGCTTCCCTCATCTGACGCAGTTCTACTGCTAGACTACGAATTTCACGAAATTCCTCCCTCATTTGCCGTATTTCTACATTAAGGCTCCGCACCTCCAACGCGAGATCTACTTCTTGAAATTCCGCTGTTTTATCCATATCTGTCGCGTTAGCTGTATCATCCGTAGACTCATTCCGTACGTGCGAGGAGGCCACCCCCTGTACGGGGGTCCCCTCCTGGTTGTTCCTGGGCACCTTGGCTTTGCAGTCAGGACACCGCCAAGTAGAGCTTACTGTTACTCCAAGGGGTATATTGACACACACCCGGTGTGACACCTTTTTACAAGAAGGGCACGAAATATTAGAGGCGGCATCTGCGGCTGCCGACATGAACTTGCCACAAGCATTACACTTTGCCATTCTGTTGAATCAATAAGCGTGCAAAGTATGGATAGATAATAGCTATTTAATTTAGCTTCCGTCCACTAGGTGTCGCTTTTCGTGCTTATCGGTCGTTTTTTACAAACCTAATGTGGGTAACTGCGTAATTTATACTTGAGTATGACTGCAAGTACTAAATTTACTTAGACTCAGAGTATGAAAATAAATTGTGATTTAGTGATATTAAACGCAGATACGACCTGTTTCTGATATATCAGTTGTGTTTCCGGGCAGGCACTGGATACTTGGCACGGCACTTAAGATCAAAAAGGTGACTATAATTATTTTATTTACGTACAAAATCGGGGACAGTAATACGTAGCCACAAACGTCGTGACGTCACTGATAAACCCATTGAAATATCCACTGAAATATCCCATCGTAACCTGCTCAATTCTTCCCCTCCAGTTTCAGCGAGCTTCTCGTCGGTCCACAGTGTGCACGTGTTATAAGTTGCCAGGGCCCAAAGGTCGTCGGGGTTGGTAGCCTGGCATCTGCCGGGGGAGATTCTTAGCACCCCCGCCTGCCGCCGTTACCGTGACCGCTACCAGAGTCCGGGATAGCGGGGCCGCCGGGGACTAGGGGCCGTGTTATGGGTGTAACAAACCATGTTGGGGGGTTTTGCCGTAATCGCCACGCTTGGCAGGCGGGTTGGCGATCGCAGTGTGATGTCGCATAGTACGCGGAAAGATGCTGCTGCCTCCATCTTCTGGTGTTTTAAGATCCCTTTAGGTCGCCTCTTTTCCGGGTAATCATAAAAAAAATAACCTGAACCTAACTTTTTCACGCTCTCCAAGTCTTTCCGGGTGGTCATAAAAAAAATAACCTGAATCCTAACTTTTTTCCGCCGTCAGTCTTACCGGGTGGTCATAAAAAAAATAACCTAAACCTAACTTCTTCTCCACCCTCAAAGTCTTTCCGGGTGGTCATAAAAAAAGCTAACCTGGACTCTAACTTCTTTTCCGCTCCCTCAAAGTCAAAGTCAATTTTTTTATTGAAACTCATGGCCTTCAAAGAAGGCTCTTTTTCACGTCTGATGACTAAATTATTTAACTCATAATATACAGGGTGTTTTTTAAATAATTGGCATCGCTTTCTACTGGTGAAAGTACTTGGCATGGAACATGAGCAACTTTTTGTATGGGACCGATCTCAATCCGATGGAAAAAAATCTGCTGTTCCATACTATTTTCCAATACCTACTCACCCGAAATGTATGGAACAGCAGATTTTTTTTTCCATCGGATTAAGTCGGTCCCATACAAAAAGTTGCTCATGTTCATGAGTACTTTCACCAGTAGAAAGGATGCCAATGGATTTAAAAAACATCACCTGTATTATGTCCTCAAAAGCTACAAACTACTAGCATTTCGGAACGACCACTGCTGAGAAGAAGGAATGCCGAAAGAAAAACTCATGAAACAGTCTTGGTCGCCTAATATGCCAGAGGGGCTTGCTTAATTAACTTTATACATACACTAGATTGTGTACAGTCAAAAATAAAAATATAAGAAAAAAATAATAATATAATAAAACATGTTATGTTTGCTTGATCAAGTAACCACAATAAATTGGTTAAGAACAAAAAATTAAATTTTGAATCAGGATCGAAGCAGGATCCCCCTGGCGAGTGACTTCCAACGGGCCCGGCGGGCCTGCCCCGGTGACGGGAGCCGTTGCTGAAAAAATTTACAACGGTCCCCGGCGGGCCCGTATTTTTCGCTTTCGACGGGGCCGTTGGAAAAAAAAATTACCAACGGTCCCGGCGTGTTTTTTAAATGGGACGGATAGGCATAAAAAAATTAAAGCATACGCTCCGGTAGTGTTTAAAGGGTAGGGGGATTGTATTGAGCCATTTTGTAGACCTTTAAAATATGAAGATATTAAAAAAAAGAGGTTGTAAGCGTAATAATATTCTTAATCAGTTTTTATAGGTAGTTGATAAAAAATAAATATCAACTAGGTATAAGAAAAATACATGATGTTTGTTTTTTTTATGGACACAGAATACATAATTGTACAAGTATTATGATAACACCGTAATACATACAAACTCTTTTTTTTATTTTTAATTTCATATTTAAGGTCTCACAAAATAATACACAATTACCCCCCTCTCCCCCCTTTAAGAGCACTACCGGAGGCGTATGCTTTAATTTTTTATGCTATCCGTCCCATTTAAAAAACACTCCGGGGCCGTTGGTATTTTTTTTTCCAACGGCCCCGTCAACGCAAAATCCGGGCCCGCCGGGGCCGTTGGAAATTTTTTTCCAACGGCCCCGTCACCGGGGCAGGCTCGCCGGGGCCGTTGGAAGTCATCACTTCCTGGGAAAGTCTTTCCGGGTGGTCGTAAAAAAGCAACCTGAACCCAACTTATTTTCTGCCCTCAAGTCTTTCCGCGTGGTCATAAAAAAAATAACCTGAACCTAACTTTACAGCTCAGATCGTTTGTGTGGCAAACATTTTTTTTTATTAAAAAATTAAAAATTGTTTGTTTACTCCACAACAAATGGCCTTGGACTACATTACATAGGTATGTGATAAACATAAATTAAATACCAGTATCGTTGTGGAGATCTGGTGCCCGCGCTAGGTATCTCAAAGGAATCCTGTGTTGCAGGTTACCAGGTCCCCCACCCGGTGTGACACAATAAAAGGCATGCTAATAGCATGTTGATATCCATATCACAATACGATTTGTGAGTTAATTTTCAAATAAAAGACGAGTAATGACTTCTGTACCTAACCCTACGATGAAAATCTTGGGATCCAGTGAGCGTTTAAACTCTGGAAACTTCATAATCTTCTAGTTTTGGTAAATAATATTTATCAAATGTAAGTGACTTGCGTAATAAGATATTTTGTCTAACGTTGTTTTATTTTAAAATTTGTTTGTATAATGATAATTCTAAAAAAAAAACCATATTTGCCTAGTAATTAGTTTGTAGAAAT
>CM031590.1:12429467-12462854 GCA_018467065.1 Ephestia elutella | reverse complement strand
AGTTTGCTCTCCATGAAAACTTTTCAGTGTTTTCATCATGTTTTTAATTAGAAATCAAATAACTCGCATAAATATTTTTCACTTTGACAAGTCAACAACTCAGGCTAATAGTGAAGTGACAGTTACTTTTTAATATTGGTGCTGTCCTGCCAGGTACATTTTCGGAAAAAGTCCAGTCCCATCTTTTATTAGCCAAACTCACACCACCTTTTTGATTCTGCCGTCCTAGTACAAAATAAATAAATATCCTACTTAGAGCAACACGGACATCCACGAAGTCGGTGTTGCTGATAAATAGGATATTTTTCCGAATGAACCTCCCATTGTTCCATAGATTCCTTGTATTAAACCAATATTTACCTTTAATTATACTACGACGTTGCTTCCTCGATATTTAATCAAATTCACTAAGCAGCTCGCTCTGCTATGTACTAGGCATGACACAATTTTAAGAGATCTGAGAATAAAATAAAATAAAATAAAAGAAAATTAGTCCAGACATCCTATTTTCGCCCCACCGTTAGTTACGTCAGTGGCCGCCGCGCGGCACCTCTTCATTCGCTTTTTGTGTGCGGGCATGGCAACACACACTACAACAATATTTTTATTTTTTATTTTCTTTTTATTCCAAGTATCTGGAATATCTTAAAATTAATTTATAACTTCAGTGTCAGTGGAAAATAACGTACTTTAAGTTCATTACACTCGTAAACAACGAAAAATGTAAGTATTTTTTCATTACCTGAATATCTGGTTTGAATATTAACTATACTTTGAAAAAGTTATAATGCCTAACAAAATGTTAGTTAACTACATATTTATGTTGCATTGGCTACTATTACTCGTACGTAACCGTGATTTTACATCACACCTGTGTAAACCTGCGGGTACTTTGATAACATTTAATCATAAACTCAACAAACAACGGTCGTTAGACCAATTGATTTTTATCCGCTGACCCAACTATGCACCTACCTTCCTTTTATCTTGGAATTGTCTGTGCATGATATTACATAATACAATATCGCGAATAGTATCTCGCGTTCCGATTGCGATTTTACATGAATCGTAACCTAAATATGCGTCGCATGTTTATGTTTTACATTTGTAAAAACATTTTTTCGTGGCAAAATCACGAATCTACATATGTATGGATAATTTTCTTCTTATTTCTTGATTGTTCTTACTGTCGTTAAAAGTTAAACGCAAGGCCCAATTGGGTTATTTGTTGATGAAGGATTAATCATATTAAACTACGATATTACAAGTATGTTCAGAATTTAGATTCGCAATAAGTCTGGGTCCAATTCTATAATGAAAACCCTGGAATAATTGTGTAAACAAGATTTTAGCCAAGCATAAGCTGTCATCATTGCATCATTTAAAAGTAAACTTTTATTCGTTACGTCAATTGCTTAATTGTTTATTGTGATAAAAACGTACGTAACTATTTTGTACGCTTTCGACTTTTTTCGATTTTAACGTTACTTCGTTAGTCACTGGATGGGTCGGTCTCAACTGTATTCACAGTCTTAAAAACCAATCAAACCCCATTGGGCCCACTTGATGCCCTAATCCTCCTTACCCACCCATGGGGAAGGACAGTGCTAATATTGGGGACATTAAAACAGCTATGATGATGGCGGTTGGTCTACGGGTAGTCAACGAGGAGTCTACAGGCGATCTACGGGTACTCTACGGGTGGACTACGGGTGATCTACGGGTGGACTACGGGTGATCTACGGGTGGACTACGAGTGATCTACGTGTGGACTGTGCTATGCACATATAGAACTACAATGCGATTGTAGTCGCGTGTGCACTTCCCAATAGATCTACAATGCGATTGTAGACAGGGATATATATTTACCCTTAGAATTACAATGCGATTGTAATCAGGGATTTACACTATAGTCAAGCACATACAGAATTACAATGCGATTGTAGTCACGTGTGCTCCGACCCAATAGATCTACAATGCGATTGTAGACGGGGTTAGAATTACAATGCGATTGTAATCAGAGCGACTATAGTCAAGCACATATAGTCCGATAGAAGAACAACAACAACGCAGAAGATATGCAGCCGCCCAGTTTCCTTATGCAAAATGGGCCCAATCAAGAGGCTTAACTACAAAATCTTCGCACTAAGTAAAGTATTACCTAATATAACTACGATATAATCGTAGTCTAGTTTATATATTACACCTATATAACAGCACATATAGAACTACAATGCGATTGTAGTCGCGTGTGCACATTATTCTATTTTTTTTTGCCATTTCGACTCGAGATGATGATGATGATTATTATCTTATTAAACTACAACGCGATTGTAGTCAGGTATACACATTATTACCCATTAGAACTACGACGCGATCGTAGCCTGGTTTATAAAGTATCTTTACTTACTTACTAATTTTATACACACTTATATTAGCACATACAGAACTACAATGCGATTGTAGCCAAATCTACACATTATCAGCCAGATATACGTAATAGAACTCCGTGGACAAGCTTCTATCCAAAGTATAACTATGCAAATAGTATTATTATCAGATGATAACCATGTAACGAAAGTGTGTATCTTACTATACATTTCGAACACCCTTTAAGTATCTCTTACTTATCAAAACATTACTAGACTGATACAGTCAAGTATTATTTTTTCTGGCTGCGTAAGTTCTTCGAACTATAATGATGTTATAGCCATGCACTGTCAGTATTAACTCAGCTCTGTTCATTTCAGTTAAACGCGAACTTCGAGTCTCACAACTATTGGCAGTGACAGATTATCTGTATGTATCTGTTGTGATAAATGTTTGTACATCAGGACTGATGAAAATCGCCGACCATTGCTGGTCATCATAACAGGTATGTACTCATACCAAATATCTAAACATTGGGGTATCACACATATAGTCCAAGAGGAAGTTGGGAAACGGAGTTCGGTAAACTGAGGAAAGGAAATCCACTCATCAATCGAGATGATTATTCGCCAAATGTACATAATTTAGATAATTTACAATATACACGTCTGGTACATTTATTCAATACTTTTAATAAAACGGAGTTCGGTAAACTGAGGAAAGGAAATCCACTCATCAATCGAGATGATTATTCGCCAAATGTACATAATTTAGATAATTTACAATATACACGTCTGGTACATTTATTCAATACTTTTAATAAATCGACTGATCACTTGATCAATCAGTTATTTCCTAAATATTTCATATTATAAAACAGGTACTTCATGTCACTTTTGAGTGTGGCGTCAATTTGACAGTATTTTAAATAAACTGTTCAGGCGATCAATTTTCTCCTAAAAGTAGGTATGTATAATGAAATATTTTCACTGTCAGTCCGGATGACTCCGGAATCACCCAATATCAGGGTCAATACCCGATACCTGTCTTTTTATCTCTTCATAATTAGCAACTAACTTCACTGAAAGTTGCCCATGTATCTTTATACATAAAGAACACATACATAAAGATTATAATACATAAAGATTCAGCTTCTTGATTGATTTTTGCAGATTGCATCCAAATTCAATAAGTAATAATGCCTAATACAAACTGAGATTATACACTTACTTATTATTACATACTATATTTCAATACTTATACATGATCAAGCTTTTCAATCTAACAGGCTTTTATGGTTATTGTAGTTCTACAACAGCAACTCTCTAAAGCACCTTATAAATGGAATAAAAGTGCCTTAAGCCAGGTAAGAGTAGTGCTGTCTATTTTGGACAAATTAAAGGCAGATAACAAAGCACTTGTTTCTTAAGAATTAGACATTAGCTCTAGCTTAAGCAAGCATAGTACTGAACAATATTGGATACTCAGTACGTTGATTTTATTTTTAGTTTCTGTTTATGGAGATTTATTCAAATTGTCAATATGGTCTCATCTTTTAGCTCTGATCGTAGATGTGTTGAATATTCTACGTTAACTCGAGTAAATTAAATTTCAACAACTGGATGCATAATTATAGATATCTATCTTTGTGATTAGGATGCGATTTTTCGATCAAAAAAAAAAAAAAAAGATATAAAGTAGTATAAAATTGACCTTTATTTTTTCTACAGCTACTGTATTTATTCCAAATTTACAACAAAAAATTACTCCTAGCAAAAGGTCATCTGCAATGACTTGAGTGAGTAATTTACTATTTGGAACAAGAAAGATTTATTATCGAGAATCTAATCACAATTAAAAACCCTCTTGATAGATTCTTGTTTCGGAAAACTAAGTATCATAACTTTTTTCTTTTTAATAGGTATGTACCTACTTGCTACTGAAAACATAATAGCTTGTACAGTAAGTACACTTTAGTTTCGTCTATAGAATTCAGTCTTTCGTTAATAGTTTTAACTAAAGGCACATACATACGAGTATGTACTCATAACAAAAGTTATAGTGAAGTCATCGTACTGTGGTACCTAATACTATCTATAGTTTATACTACATGGCTGTGGCCGATTCATCTATATACCTATTCAACTAAGTACAGTCTATAAAAATAGTGTAGTTTTACGAGTATATTTCAGCAGAAATGTACTGAACTCAAAATTTGCATTATTCATTTCTTCCCCTTGCTAATTAATATATATTTGTCAGGTAAAGATATTTCTCGAGTATTTAGTACTTAGAGTAAAAAATCTTAAATTAGTATCGTGTCCTTTTATCTTGACACATTAACCACCCAGAAGTATATGTTTATAATCAATACAATAAAGCTTCCTGACAATAGGTAGTTAAAATTCTAGTCGATATTTGTAAAATTAACTCTGGGCAAACATCTCTGCCTGTGTTGAGTTCGCTATTGCAGACTAAAAAATGTTCATCACATTTCTCTTAGTAAATATTTACGTTTTTTGAGTTAACATATCCTATTTTGGGAATAGCCTTTTAAATATCCTGTCTCACATGAAATAACTATAGTGTTAATTTGTTTTTTTGTTAATTATTGTCCCATGGTATACATATAGGACTTTTAATCTGTTTCTTGTTAACTACTTGACATTTTTTTCTCCCAAAATATCAAGGTTAGCAACCAAAGTCTGTACTCTACAGAACTTAAACAATGTTTTTGATAAGCTGGAATAATTTAAATCATTATGCTTTACAAAATGAAAAAAAAAACTGTATTGGCATTGCATTACATAGCCTATTCGAAGAATTTTTTTTTTCCCAGTTTCTTAAAATTTTCCTTTATATCTGATACCTATCCTTGTGGAAGACAGTTGTAGATACAACTGCATTTGAATTTATTCATGTTATTAACCATCCTATATCAAAGTATCTAAGGAACCACTTTTAATATATCACATTAAAAATAATAATTATTATTATAATGATATGAAAATAAAAATCTTGCAAATTTCGCAATGGCTCTAAACATCTGCTTAGTGAATTTGATTAAATATCGAGGAAGCAACGTCGTAGTATAATTGATGGTTAAACAAACTTACCTTAATGAAGTTTGACCATAATTATACAAGACGTTGCTTCCGAAGATATTTATAACCCGCCCGTCCCAATCAATAAGTATAATACGTTTTACCATATCCCTAGCGCCACATTCCGAAATTTGGTTCTAAAGGAATGAAGAGGTGCCGCGCGGCGGCCACTGACGTAACTAACGGTGGGGCGAAAATAGGATGTCTGGACTAATTTTCTTTTATTTTATTTTATTTTATTCTCAGATCTCTTAAAATTGTGTCATGCCTAGTACATAGCAGAGCGAGCTGCTTAGTGAATTTGATTAAATATCTTCGGAAGCAACGTCTTGTATAATTATGGTCAAACTTCATTAAGGTAAGTTTGTTTAACCATCAATTTTATTGTCATGTTCCATGAAGATAATATTTTTTAAATTTAATTTTTGACCATACCAGGATCACATACAAGCCTAACAAGGTAGAAGCGACGCCTTATCCAGAGTTCATTTGAAAATTTTGTCAAACCCTTTTTTTATCTTGTCAGAATGTCAAATCTCCTCGATTGTCCCCGATTTTGTACGTAAATAAAATAATTATAGTCACCTTTTTGATCTAAAGTGCCGTGCCAAGTATCCAGTGCCTGCCCGGAAACACAACTGATATATCAGAAACAGGTCGTATCTGCGTTTAATATCACTAAATCACAATTTATTTTCATACTCTGAGTCTAAGTAAATTTTGTACTTGCAGTCATACTCAAGTAAAAATTACGCAGTTACCTACATTAAGTTTGTAAAAAACGACCGATAAGCACGAAAAGTGACACCTAGTGGACGGAAGCTAAATTAAATAGCTATTATCTATCCATACTTTGCACGCTTATTGATTCAACAGAATGGCAAAGTGTAATGCTTGTGGCAAGTTCATGTCGGCCGCCGCAGATGCCGCCTCTAATATTTCGTGCCCTTCTTGTAAAAAGGTGTCACACCGGGTGTGTGTCAATATACCCCTTGGAGTAACAGTAAGCTCTACTTGGCGGTGTCCTGACTGCAAAGCCAAGGTGCCCAGGAACAACCATGAGGGGACCCCCGTACAGGGGGTGGCCTCCTCGCACGTACGGAATGAGTCTACGGATGATACAGCTAACGCGACAGATATGGATAAAACAGCGGAATTTCAAGAAGTAGATCTCGCGTTGGAGGTGCGGAGCCTTAATGTAGAAATACGGCAAATGAGGGAGGAATTTCGAGAAATTCGTAGTCTAGCAGTAGAACTGCGTCAGATGAGGGAAGCCTTCGAAGAATTCCGTAGCGTGCAGGCGGACAATAATGCAAGAATGGACCGACTCGAAAAAAAAGTAGACGCAGTGGAGAAACTTGTAAATGGGAACAACATGCCTGGGTCAGTCAAAGAGCTGGAAGCTAAGGTGGAGCACCTGAGATTGGAGTTAAATGATCGTGACCAGGAACTACTGTCAAATGACCTGGAGATAGCTGGTATCCCGGAGGAAGGCGGGGAGAACGTCATGCACCTCGTCATGGCTTGCGGGAACGTGCTGGGTGCGCCATTGGACGAGAGGGACGTCGTGAGTTGCTCCCGCGCAGGCCCAGTTCGAGCTGTAACGGAAGGTATATCCCCTCGACCACGGCCTATAGTAGTACGGCTGGCGCGTCGTGCTGCTCGCGATGCGCTTCTGTCCGCGGCGCGGCTGCGTCGGTCCTTCACCACGGAGGGCATGGGGCTTCGCTCAGAGCCCCGAAGAATCTATATCAACGAACGACTGACGAAAAGCAATCGCCAGCTGTTCTATCAGGCTCGAGAAGCAGGCCGGAGCAATGGGTGGCGTTACGTCTGGTCGCGAGATGGCCGCGTATATGCCCGGCGGGATAACGGTACAGCGTCCCATAGAATCAAAGCAGACGCTGACTTTGATAAGGTTTTTGGGAAAAGCACCAGTTCGTCTCATTGACACCTGTATATCTAATATTTGTAATGTGTTTTCTCACTATTAGTAATATTAAAATGTTTTACCTGTTTTTTCTTACTGTATGGAGTGGTCATGGCGTCATTTTGGAGGTTGTGTTTTGTGTACAATCGCAGATCCATGAAACTATAATAACATTAGACGATCTTAGAATTCAGTTGTCCTCATTTCACTATATATGCTACACTCATATGCAATCACATTTTACACACTACTTTAAATATCTTAACTTTAACATAGAATGCCAACGGAATACTTTAATAAATTATACGGAAACTATACCTCACAATGTATCATATCATAAATGCAATGTCGATAGGTTTGCCATAGCATATTACGTAACTGCGCTTACCCTGCGCCTGCGCCGCCGTGTTATTATCATATTTTTTTATAATTACGGTCAGCGCATCCCGTCATCGCTCGCCGGCGGCGGCGGCGGCTGCACTGTTATTGTCACATAAGCACAAGATTAAAAATATATTTCTTAATGTACCCATACAGAAATGCACAAAATTAAATTCAAATTCATTTATTAAAATAGGAACTACAAATTATACCACATTCGCATCTTTAATATATATTATTTGCTATAATCTGTTACACGTATACTCTTTGCCTAAAATTGAACTTACTATTGGTATTGGGGAATACATTATTTGTCTCATTTTAAGTCATATAATTAAGATATTAAAAAAATTATATAATAACAGTTACGATCCCACGGAATACAGACAATACCCAATAACAAATAGTTATACTGTGCTTTCAAGCAAGGGTTTTGTTTTTCCTATTGTAGTTTTACGCTTACACAGTAAAGTTTTGATACTCATACAAAAACAAAACGGAATTATAACAATTTTTCCCCTACTAATATATACTTGTATCTTGTTTTTACCTGTCAAAAAATCACATTTTAAAGAAATTACAATACATGCTCAAATTTCATTTTTCAAATTCATTAATTCTTATTTAATTCAATCAAATGATGTAAAAATCAATTATACCATTCATTAAAAAATTAAAACGACTTAAGTTAGGGCTATGGAATGCAGGCTCATTAGGTACCGGTCACGACGAATTTCGCATAGCAATGGACCGTCATGATGTAGATATTATGGCAATTAATGAAACATGGTTAAAAAAGGGGAACGAAGGGAAAGCTCCAACAGTGTCTGGTTACAGACTGCGACACTCACCTAGGATTCCGGACCAGCGCGACAAGGGCGGTGGTATAGGTTTCTACATTAGAAGTGGCCTATCTGTACGAACCCTCTCTCATCCTACTCACCCTTCCGTTGATCAAATGTGGCTCTCAGTTTCAGCCCATGGCCGGAAAATAGTGGTGGGCACTGCCTACAGACCACAGTGGGTTAGTGTTGATGTTTTTTTGGATGCCTTAACTGATGCACTAAGCAGCCTTGCATGGGGATCTAACATTGTGTTACTGGGAGATTTTAATATTGATGAACTAGTAAACAGCTGCGATACAAAAAAATTACAGAACTTTCTTACCTGTTTTGGTTTGAAGCAATTTGTAACAGAGCCCACCCATTTTACAGACCATACTGCCAAACTAATTGATGTGGTCTGTTCAGATATATCCCCAAATAAAATATGTGTCGACTATGTTCCTGATTTGGGAAGGCATGCTTTCATTTCATGCGAATTTAACATTTACAAAGAAACGCCACACCCCAGGAAAATACTACGTCGACCCTTGAAAAATATAAACATAGAATATTTTAATAAAGATCTCGCGAGCATGGATTGGGCATCCATTCGAAACCTAGGTAGTGTAAATGAAATGGTATAAGATTTAATGAGTATGTTCGAGGTAATCCTCTAACAGCAAAAGTGCTGACGCCGCGCGGATCCGCGCGGCGGCGGTGCAGCAGTCATGCATAAGATCCGCATTGACACACACGCTCCATCCATCATTTTAATATCTAATTAGTTTACGTAAATCAGATAAATATTGTTGTGTGAAACTCAGGTCGTTTAAATCAGCATCATAACTAGGGTCGGTTCCCCACATTTTGGTCCTTCGAGCCTTAAGGACCTCGCGTTGTGTCGTATTTCGGTAACACGTGTGAGGTTCGTATCAGTGACATTGACTTTGGATAATGCAGTATCATCTAGCATAGCAGCAAAGTAAACTTTGTGAACTATTTAGCAGCAGCAGCAGTGACCCTAGTGACTTTAGCAGCAGCAGTGTTGATTGTTTATCAGCACATTAGCAGTGGGCAGGTAGCTCACATTAGCAGCATCATCCAGTGGTACTCCTAAAGAGGATACCGCTATCAGCAGCAGCAGCAGGTGGAGGGAGTTTACTTCGCCACCGTAAGAGCAAAGCATAGTTCAAGTAAGAGCTTTCCAATTTATTTTTCATTTATCCATTGTGTACTTATCTACCTATAGTATCACAATGGAAACCTTATATCTAAAGCAAGTTGAGTTAGCGGAGCAGATTAAGAAAGTTTTGATTAATTTTAAAAAGGATAGCGCGGAGCGTAAAACGATTGAGTATTGTAAGCAGCGATTAGAATTATTGGAGTCATATAAAAACGAATATGAAATCAATAACGAACAGCTTATGAAGTACGAAAGTACTATTAATCAGAAATATTTTATCGATTCTGAATTTGAGCGTACCAGAGATCTTTATTACACAACAAGAGCAGCAATAACGAAGTGTTACGATGAATTACTGTCACGTAGCAAGCAATCATTGTACCCTAAGCAGGGGGAGCCCACACAGCAGCATCAGGATTAACCTTCAGCTAGCGGAGTACAGCCACAGCCTCAGTCGGCAACCACAGCAGCAGTCGAATCGAGAGAATCTAGCAGCAAGCTCGAGGAGATGTATCGTAAACAGCATGTCAACTTCAAAGCCTTCATGAGGACTGTGGACAATATCAAGGTGGAATCAATGAAAGATAAGTGGGAGTTCGAAGATGCTCTTCGCATACTTCAGCTATTACCCACTATAGGACAGGCGTGTAAAACACGGCCTGCCACCGGTGGACAACCGCACAGCCAGCTCAGTGGTGCGTTATGTAGGAGACTCCGGAGTGGGTCGGTGGGTTCTTGTCGCTCTGTGGAATGTTACATTTGAAGAAAGAGACCAGGTGTATGTTGTGTTTCAATTCTGACCAAGGGCGCCACCAACTATTAGTTGGAATCAATTAAACAAGTTAATTGTTTATATATCAAGTTAAATATATTACAGGAAAATATACATATTTGGTAAGCTCACTTTTTAGTAGTTAAATATCCTTATTCCTTATTACTAATTCTTTCTATAGGAATGTTTTAACAAATCCTTTCTTTTCTTACATGTTTCTTAAAACAAACTAGTTAAGACTAAAGTCTAATTATCATAACCTATGAAAACACATGACATAGAAAAATGTCCTTATTCTTAAAGTTGGTTATGAGACCTACCTCTTAACAAAGGTTGAGAGCGTCCTCTCTATGTGATAAAACTAGGAACAAATCATATTAGGCAAAGTCGCTGCCTTAAAATAAATTCTAAAGTTTAAGTTCTAATTATAAAATGGATGTTACTTGGTAAATCCCATTCAGGTCCTTTCCTTTTCTTCCAATAAACCGTATCACCTCGTCACTCCCAGTAATGTAGGAACAGCTGGGGGTCCTGGTTTGTTGATTTGGAGACACCTGGCCATGTGGTCTTGTATCACATGGTGGTCGGCAATCCTCTCCGCTTACAGGAAGTGTTATTGTTTTTCTGGGATAAATAGGGGTTATTTATCCAGAGAAGGTGATTACCCTTAGGGTCAGGGTCATTGTAACCAGTATGTACAACGAAAAGAAAGAAAAATATAAATGGGAACTCATTCTGAAGTAGTCATGTCACGACATCGAATTACGGGTCCAAGCCCGAGGGAAAAATAGTTTAAACGAGTAAACTAACAAAGTATAACACGTGGAACGTGGAATATTGAAAAATAAAGCGTAAACTAACAACTTAAAACCTAAGTTTAAGAGCGGTGCGTTCTGAAACAAAAGAGAATGCCATTAACATCGTGTCTACAATATTCATAGGAAAACTAGCAGGACACCAGAGAGATGAACTCACATGACCGCTCCATCTTATCCTCCACTTATGGAGGTTCTAAATTGCGAGGCGTGGAGCCCTGCGGCGTGTTCCATCCGACGCGAAATCCAAGAAAGATCATCTTGTTCGAGGCCTATTTCCTTTACCACCTCAGCCTAGCGTTGACACGAAATCAGAGACAACCTAGATTTCGATCAGAGACAAAACCATAGAAATGTGGCATTCATCTCGAAGAAAAAATATAGTTAATCTAATAAAATCCTTGTTTAAATTATTATTCTATAAATTTTGACCAATTACCTATATTATTTACAAATATAAGTAAATAAAAAACATTCTAGCAACACGTCCGTCAGCTCTATACAACTTGTAGCAGGGTCCATTTCCAAACGTCAACGTCAGACGTCACTGTCAAACATCCAAGGTGACGAGTTGACTTTTCGTAAACAAACAGATCTATTTGTTTGGAAGACGAATAATTACAACTAAAAGTGTTAAAATAATAGCTAAATAAACAATTATGTGTAATGAATGTGTGAATCAACAGACGTAAGTGCAGTATATGTGAAATTTAACACGGTTGTGTATAATACACGCAACATACCCCCTTGGCAAGAGCGAAGAAGGGGTGAGGTACGAGGCACTACTCGCGAAACAAAAACAAAAATACTCCGAGACAAGGTCGACCAACGAATGACAACGACACCATCGGCAAACAATTCTATTCTAATATCTTAATGGATATAAAAGCATGCAAAATTAAACAATGAGCAACAGAGTTACCAATGACATCTGAGTCTCAGTGGAATTCTATTATTTAACTAATGTAGTTTACAATTAAACGTATCTTAGCCTATTCTGTTTTCTTTCTTTATTCCCCTCTTCAGCCCTATGACCTAAACCCTGGGATCAGCTTAATGCCACTGGAGAGGAGATACAAGGATATTCATCCTTCCTACCTACTATGATTCTTCAGTGTTCAATGACCTATAAAAGGTGTCATTTATGTGTATGTGAGTGCACTTCACAGTGACAACTCTTCTTATATTCTAGCGTGTGAGTGTATCCTAAAATAACAACTCTTCTTAAATTCTGTGAGTGTACTATAAACAGTAACAACTCATGGTGGCACTTACAGTACCTTCTGCAGTTGCAGAAAATTCTCTTTTTCTTACAGCCTGTGTGACACATAACTGTTAATGGAAATACATAACGTGAGAAACGTTTATAACTCATTCGAGTGTTGAAAGGATATTATCTTAAACTAAATCTTAACTAATTGTAGGACAGGATACAAAATGACAGCGAGTGCTTTATCTTCTTTCTCAATTACTTACATAAAATAAATATAGCCAAAACGATATGATCTACCTGCAGGTCAAACAAAAATTTAGTTCACAGACTCACTACCTTTCACATTCTCCTTCAGGCTTATCTATCATACTATAGTCTAACATTCATCGTCTCACTCTCCCTCTCTCATTCTATTACACTCGGTTCTCACTTCCTATTCTATGCCTACCGTATAGCTAGGTACTTATGAACTATGTTTAGGAACTGACATGTATAATGTCTTTTATGTGTGTTAGACCTATCTTTTTACCATTTATGGCACGCAAGCGATAAGTAAGATCACCTACTTTCTCCTCTACCACACATTTAATGTTCCTAGGGGCTAACTTACTAGCAAAGTTATCACTTGCCTTGGATAAGACGTAGTCCCTTTTCCAAACTACTTGGCCTACCTTAAGACCTAGATTTCTTTTTCTTTTGTCATAAGACTTCTTGCCTTTCGCATAGGCGTTTCTTAAGTGTTCCTTAACTTTAAGGAAAATAGTTTGCAGCTCTTTCAAAGAGTCAGCATATTCTTTACGTTCTGGAAATATCAGTTCTTGCTGATCGTCAGTAGACGTCAGTTTATAATGTTCTGTATCTAATATGATTTCTCTACCATGAACTAGGAAATACGGAGTGAACCCTGTGGCCTCATGCACACTGTTGTTCATGGCAGATTGAATATGTGGCAAGTGTACGTCCCATTCTTTATGATTTTCCTTAAGAAATGATGATATCGCGTCACCTAACACACGGTTTACGCGTTCTACAGGGTTTACTTGTGGTGTGTACACCGCTGTATAAAACAAATTTGGTACACGGTATCTTTCTATAAAACTTCTGAATTCTTTACAAGTGAAGACCGAACCATTGTCACATATTACAGTCTTAGGCACACCGTGCACTAAGAAAACATATTCTTCTAATTTCTGAATAATAATCGAGGCAGTTGCCTTTCTAATGGGGAAAAGAAACACATACTTGGAAAAATAATCTGCAGCAACGAGGACATATTGGTTGCGTTTCTTAGAAGTTGGTAAAGGACCGTGTATATCTACTGATAAGGTCTGAAATGGCCTATGTACCTTTTTAGGTTGACCCATCAACCCTGGTCTGGCCCGATTTGTTGATTTGTTCGCCAAGCAAATGTCACAATTCCTTACATATTCTTTGACTTCTTTTAAGAGTTTAGGCCAGTAATACCTAAGCGCTATTCTTTTCACTGTTTTATTTATACCAAAATGACCCGCAGTAGGCTGATCATGGTTTTCTGAAATCACTTCTTTTCTTTTGCTTGAAGGCACCACCAGTTTCCACGAAGTTTCTTGTTCTAGAGCATATTTAGTTTTAATTAACTTATAAAGTCTACCTTCTATCACTCTGAATTTCGGGTAACGGTGTGGTGCTTCCAGACAATTCTTATAAATACCATCATACCATGAATCATCGGACGGGTAAGTGGTTTCTGAAATGTTATCAACGTTAAGCCTGCTGAGCGCGTCTGGCACTACATGTAAGTGACCTTTTCTATGTCTGACTTGAAACTGATACTGCATGAGTCGCATGGCCCACCTCGCTAGCCTACCGCTCGGTGATTTAATGCTAAGGAGCCACTGCAACGATGCGTGATCCGTGATGATGGTGAAAGGGTGACCTTCTACATAACACCTAAATTTCTCTACGCTGAACAAGGCAGCTAAACATTCTTTTTCTGTCACGGAATAATTCTTTTCAGCTTTGGTCAGGCTTCTAGACGCATAAGCTATAACTTTTTCTGAGCCGTTGACTTCTTGAGTTAGTACACTACCTATCCCATTATCGCTAGCGTCACATTGGACGTAAAATTCCTTCGTGAAGTCAGGGCAAGAAAGCACTGGTGACGTCACGAGACATTCTTTTAATTTGTCAAAGGCTTCCTGTGCATCGTCGTTCCACTCAAACTTCTTCAGCTTCTTACTCGTCAAACGATTTAAAGGTGCTGCTACAGTTGAGAAGTTTGGAATGAATCGGCGATACCAACCTACCATACCGAGGAAACTCTTGACTTCTTTGGTTGACTTAGGCGCTGATAACTTAACTATCACTCTAGTTTTCTCAGGATTAGTTCTTAAACCTTCACGATCAACTTTGTAGCCGAGATAGTCAAGCTCATCCCTACAAAAATGTGACTTTTCTATGTTAACCGTCAATTTTGCGTCTCTTAACTTTTCATACACGCGATCAAGTAGGCGTAGATGATCCGAAAATTCTCCACGAGTAACCAAAACTATGTCATCCAGGTATGTAAACACTGATAGACTTAAATCCGGGTTCTGGAACTCCGCAGTGAACAGTCGGTCCATCAACCTTTGTAATGTTTGAGCCGCTGTACTGAGGCCGAAACACATTCTTTTAAATTGGAATAAACCTTTTCCGGGAACAGAGAAAGCGGTTTTTTCTTTTGACGAGTTTTCTAATTCTATCTGCCAATAGGCTGATTTCAAATCAATGGAGGTCATATATTTTGCTCCCCTCAAACTATTAAGAATAAAATCAATATTAGGTAATGGATAGCTGTCAAACTTAGTGATGGAGTTCAACTTTCTACTATCTAGACAAACTCTAGGTTCTCCGTTCGCTTTCTTAACTATCACTAACGGGCTATTCCATGGAGAGTTAGATGGTTCTATCACTCCCATTTTTAACATATGATCAACTTCCTTATGAACAACTTGTAGCATCGCAGGTGAAAACTGATGACATTTCTGTCTAACTGGCGGGTGATCGCCTGTGTTAATAAAATGTTGCACAAGGTCAGTTTTTCTAAAGTATTTTTCAAAGTTAAACCTTTGAATTTTTCTATTCTTAAATTAAGTTGTTCTAATTGTTCTGTTGTTAAATCTGTTCTAGTGTTAAGAGTACCTGATTCAACAAAATTCTTATTGGTTAAACTATTTATTTCAATTAATTTTAATATTTCTGTACCAATGTTAAATTTCTTCCAAAATTCAATACCTAAAATTAAGGGTGTTCTTACATCTTCAATCACCAAGAATTTCACTCTTTGAATAGTGTTCTTATATTCTACCAGCAACTGTGTGTATCCAATGGCGGTGCTTTGCGAACCATTCGCTGTGATAATAATAGGTGGCTTCTCATAATTATCGAGCATGGCACCGTATGCAGCTAAGGATCGGAAAGCATCACCATTAAGAAGACTGCACATCGCACCAGAGTCTAAAAGACCCTTACATTTCTTACCAAGGATTGAAACCGTTAAGTATGGTCTGGTATCACCGGGCATCGGATTGAAATACACTTGATCAATGCTTGCTGTATTTGTCGCCATCAATGTTACCTGATCACACCCCACCTTTATATTGCTATTTCTAAATATTTTTTCTTTCTTATAATTTATATTCCTAAATGTTTTACTTTTGTAAAAACTTTCTTTCTTAAAATTGTGATTCTTAAATGCATTGGTTCTGGTACCGCTGTCCTGACCCTGGGTCAAGTTTTCTCGTTTTGCGAGGCTCCCTCTGAGTTTAAATTACGTGGCACTCCGCAGGAGTCGCACTGAGGGCGCGTCACACCAACTTTCCCACAGCCATAACAGTGTATAATTCTGTTAAATTTACAATTCTTTTCTATGTGTCCGATACGGTTACACTTCTTACAGGTGTCAGTAATTTTGACTTCTGAAACTTTCTTAATATTATGTGTAAATGTTCTTGTTTTGTAACACAAATCCGGGTGTAATGAACTCTGTGTTGGTGTTGGATTGATGTGTGTGGTACACTCAGATTTCATATCTTCCAATAACTTACAACGTGTACGGAGTTCAGCTACAGTCGCAAAAGTGTCACAGAAAATTTTCGAATTATAATAAGGGGCAAGGTTGTCCTTAATTATCCCTACTTTTTCTGTTTCTGATAAAGGAGTGTCAAGTCGTGTGAAATATTTCATCATTGTATATATAAAAGTGACGACACTTTCAGATGTGTGTTGTGTCCTATTATAAATTTCTTTGAGTGTCTTCCTATCATAAGAAGAAGGAAGAAACTCTTCTTTGAGAAGTTGTACAAATTCTTCCCATGTTTTACATTCTTTACCGTAGAAACGATACCATTCTGAGGCTTCACCTTCCAAGAGTTGTGAAATACCTCTAAAAAGTTCATTAATTGAAACATTCTTTGTAATTCTTAACTCTTCTAGTTTTTCTAAGAAAGCGTGCAAATTTAATTTGCTATCTCTACCTGAGAACTTAACATTCCACTTTGAGACATTACGAGATGGATCAATGGTAACCTGCAGCTCACCTGACCGTATTGCCGATGCAGCCGCTATCACCGCTGGTGAAGAAGTAGCGGGGTTGCTAACAACCGGAGGACTGACTGGAGTCACACCGCTGGATGTACCACTATGCAAATCATTGAAGCAAAATCCCACTTCACCTGTAATATCAACATTCAAAAGTTTAAATGCGTTCTCAAATTCCTGTTTTAAAAGGGAAATTCTTCCTAAAATAGACTCATCTTCTGAGACTAAACGACATACCCTATGCTGTATATGGGTTAATCGTGAAATAATTCTATCATGACCCGTAGGTGTCAATGATTCTGAAGAAATAAGTTGGACGATGTCACTAATCTTATTCTCACAAATTTCTAATTCTGATTCTATTTCTAATGTAGCAGGATCAATTGTCACTGCTAGACGATTCGATTTAGTCAACGAGGCAAGCTTGGCTCGCATCTCATCAACTGTTCTTATATTCTTGTGTCCTCGGATGAGAAGTTCATATCTCAGCTCATCGCTGAGGAGATGATAAAAGTTCATCCTTAACGAAGCCATTTCTAAAGGATTATATTTAAATCAATTCTGAAATATAGATAACAACAACACTAACCTCAAACTTCAAAATACCAAGCGATGAAGTTGACAGAAGAACTGATCTCACATCACTCGGCCACACGTTGGGTACGCCAAAACTATTACCCACTATAGGACAGGCGTGTAAAACACGGCCTGCCACCGGTGGACAACCGCACAGCCAGCTCAGTGGTGCGTTATGTAGGAGACTCCGGAGTGGGTCGGTGGGTTCTTGTCGCTCTGTGGAATGTTACATTTGAAGAAAGAGACCAGGTGTATGTTGTGTTTCAATTCTGACCAAGGGCGCCACCAACTATTAGTTGGAATCAATTAAACAAGTTAATTGTTTATATATCAAGTTAAATATATTACAGGAAAATATACATATTTGGTAAGCTCACTTTTAGTAGTTAAATATCCTTATTCCTTATTACTAATTCTTTCTATAGGAATGTTTTAACAAATCCTTTCTTTTCTTACATGTTTCTTAAAACAAACTAGTTAAGACTAAAGTCTAATTATCATAACCTATGAAAACACATGACATAGAAAAATGTCCTTATTCTTAAAGTTGGTTATGAGACCTACCTCTTAACAAAGGTTGAGAGCGTCCTCTCTATGTGATAAAACTAGGAACAAATCATATTAGGCAAAGTCGCTGCCTTAAAATAAATTCTAAAGTTTAAGTTCTAATTATAAAATGGATGTTACTTGGTAAATCCCATTCAGGTCCTTTCCTTTTCTTCCAATAAACCGTATCACCTCGTCACTCCCAGTAATGTAGGAACAGCTGGGGGTCCTGGTTTGTTGATTTGGAGACACCTGGCCATGTGGTCTTGTATCACATGGTGGTCGGCAATCCTCTCCGCTTACAGGAAGTGTTATTGTTTTTCTGGGATAAATAGGGGTTATTTATCCAGAGAAGGTGATTACCCTTAGGGTCAGGGTCATTGTAACCAGTATGTACAACGAAAAGAAAGAAAAATATAAATGGGAACTCATTCTGAAGTAGTCATGTCACGACATCGAATTACGGGTCCAAGCCCGAGGGAAAAATAGTTTAAACGAGTAAACTAACAAAGTATAACACGTGGAACGTGGAATATTGAAAAATAAAGCGTAAACTAACAACTTAAAACCTAAGTTTAAGAGCGGTGCGTTCTGAAACAAAAGAGAATGCCATTAACATCGTGTCTACAATATTCATAGGAAAACTAGCAGGACACCAGAGAGATGAACTCACATGACCGCTCCATCTTATCCTCCACTTATGGAGGTTCTAGATTGCGAGGCGTGGAGCCCTGCGGCGTGTTCCATCCGACGCGAAATCCAAGAAAGATCATCTTGTTCGAGGCCTATTTCCTTTACCACCTCAGCCTAGCGTTGACACGAAATCAGAGACAACCTAGATTTCGATCAGAGACAAAACCATAGAAATGTGGCATTCATCTCGAAGAAAAAATATAGTTAATCTAATAAAATCCTTGTTTAAATTATTATTCTATAAATTTTGACCAATTACCTATATTATTTACAAATATAAGTAAATAAAAAACATTCTAGCAACACGTCCGTCAGCTCTATATAACTTGTAGCAGGGTCCATTTCCAAACGTCAACGTCAGACGTCACTGTCAAACATCCAAGGTGACGAGTTGACTTTTCGTAAACAAACAGATCTATTTGTTTGGAAGACGAATAATTACAACTAAAAGTGTTAAAATAATAGCTAAATAAACAATTATGTGTAATGAATGTGTGAATCAACAGACGTAAGTGCAGTATATGTGAAATTTAACACGGTTGTGTATAATACACGCAACACAGCAGCGTTGGACAGCGGTGGATAATCAGCACTGGGAAATCATCGGAGAAGTTGAAGAAGATGAAGCATATGAGTCCCAATACAACTATCATGAAAATATTTTTAATAGCGTTCGTAGATCTATAAATTCCTCTATGAGGTCAGTTTCTTACCGGGATAAGTCTATTCCACAAATCGATATTCCTGTCTTTAGCGGTAATTTTCAGCATTGGGTTTCTTTTAAGGATTTGTTCGATGAGACAATCCACAAAAATCCTGCGTTGTCAAACGCACAAAAAATGCAATTATTAAAAAGCAAGGTCAAGGGTGAAGCAGAGCGTTTGATACAGCATCTATCTATCAGCTCCGATAATTATATAATATGTTAGGAAATTTTGAATCATAGATTTAATAATAAAAAACTAATTTTCACATCTCATGCCAATATGTTCCTAAATTTGCCCAATATTCAACATCAATCATTTACAGCTATTAAACGATTACATGATATCACGATAGAGAGTCTCCACGCCATAAAAAACCAAGGCATTGATATTAGCACGTGGGACCCTCTACTAGTACATATTTTATCGCAAAAGCTAGATAGCGAATCTTATTCCGAATATATAGAATCACTTAAAAATTCAAGAGAACTACCTACTCTCAAAGATTTTTTAGATTTCCTTGAGAATAAGTTCACTACTCTTGAATCATCTCGTCGTCGTCAGGACACGTATCAAAAATCATCCCCTTCTAATCAATCAAAATATCCTTCAAAATCATTCAATAATCGTAATAATAACTCTTTCTGGAATAATCCAAATAACTCTTCTTATATAAAACCTAATTCCCACACTTTGCATGTAGCAGCTATCAAATGTCCGGTTTGTTTTGCCGAACACACTATATCTAATTGCAAGAAGTTCCAGGACTTTCCGCCTGAGAAGAAACTTAAAACCATTAAACAATTGCATTACTGCATTAATTGCATGTTTGATCATAATGGAAACAAATGTTATTCAGCAAAAAGATGTCACAAATGTTCCAAGTTTCATCATACTATGTTACACGATAGTTTTGAGCAGCAAAATCCTAATTATACGCCCGATACAAACCCTCAAAACAAAACTACGAATGATAAAAAAACATCGCATGGGAGTAGCTATAACACGGCCCATGCATCACAGCAGGAGATATCCGAAATTTTGTTAGCGACAGCATTAGTTAGAGTAACAGCAGTAGATGGTACACAGCTCGTTTTGAGGGCTCTCATAGACCAAGGGTCTCAAGCATCTCTAATTTCTGAAAAAGCAGCACAGCAGTTAGGTTTGAAGCGTGAGTCATGTAAGGGCTCAATTTTCGGTATAGGTGAGAGGGAAAATAACTGTAAAGGTGTTTTAAACATTTCATGTCAATCTATGTATTCTGATTTTTCTTTTAACGGTTGTGTTTTAATCATGGATCAATTGATAAAGTGTTTGCCAAATCGTACATTTCCAAAGCCATCTTGGTCACACATAGCGCATATAAATCTAGCCGATCCGGAATTTTATCTAAGCCGCCCAATTGATTTATTGTTAGGAGCCGAAATTTATCCATTAATTATGTTAGAAGGTGTCATTCGGGCACAAGGTGAACAGCAGATCTTAGTACAGCAAACTCAGTTAGGTTGGTTATTGTGTGGGACGGTCAATATGACATATCGGGTTAACGTAGTTATGAATAATGTAGAGCAAATAAATCAGTTTTGGAAAATCGAAGATATTCAGGAAGGTAGCGATATGTCCACGGAAGATCAAGAATGCGTAGAATTTTATCAATCAACGACCAAGCGAAGGGATGATGGTCGTTACGTAGTCAGGTTATCTATGAAAAAAGAAGTAAGCGAGAAGTTAGGATCATCTAAAGAGATAGCATTAGCACAATATCGTAGCTTAGAGAAAAAGTTTAGCAAGCAAGAAAATATAGCAAAGCAATATAAGCAATTTATGAGCGAATACGAGCATTTAGGTCATATGAAAGTGGCCACCCCCAGTTGTCAACAATTACAATGTTTTTTACCCCATCATGCAGTACATAAAACAGATTCTTTAACAACCCCTTGTCGCGTAGTTTTTAATGCGGCCAGCAAAACTTCATCTGGATACAGTCTTAACGATCTCATGCATAAGGGGCCTAATTTGCAACAGGACCTACAACAGCTGATCTTGAAGTGGAGGCAATATCGTTATGCATATGTATCAGATATAGCTCAGATGTACAGACAAATAATTATGAATGAAGACGATCAGAAGTTACAGCAAATCATCTGGCGATATAACGAAAATGAGCCAATCAGAGCATACCAGTTAACAACAGTAGCATTTGGTACGAAAGCAGCGCCGTTCCTGGCAATCATGACACTTCGTCAATTAGCAGCAGATGAACAGCATCAATTCCCGAATGCAGCAAAGAGCTTAAAAGAAGATTTTTTTATGGATGATTATGTGTCAGGAACGCATTCCCTCGAAGAGGGCAAGCAAAATATTCAGGAGATCATCAAATGTCTCAGCAAGGGAGGTTTTTTGTTGAGAAAGTGGTCAGCAAATAATTCCGAACTGTTAGAGAGTATTAGTCAATCGGAACTTAATACTCAATCATCATCGTTTACTTTCAAAAGCGAAAATACAGCAAAAACTTTAGGTTTACGATGGGATCCAGCTAAAGATATTTTTACGTTTAAATGTAACATCCCACAAACAGATACTACAAAATTAACTAAAAGAATTCTTCTTTCAGAAATATCTAAAACTTTTGATCCACTTGGCTGGATCTCACCTCTTACAACAAAAATGAAATTATTATTTCAAAAGGTATGGTTGAAGTCGGATATGCAGTGGAATGATGAAGTAGCAGATGATATAAAAGAAGAGTGGTTTAATTTGAAAAAAGATTTAGAAAGCATAAACAATATAGAAATCCCACGTTGGATACAAAGCACACCGGATGACGTCATAGAATTGCATGGATTCTGTGACGCATCCACCAAAGCATATGCATGTGTTGTTTACGCAAGAATTTTGCGAGGCAATACAGTATCAATCGTTCTTGTAGCCGCGAAATCTAGATTAGTACCTAATAGCAAAGAAATATCTTTACCGAAATTAGAATTATGTGCAGCGGAATTACTATCGAAACTAATATCTAAAATTATCAGCAGTTTACCTAACATGAACGTTAAAATTTTCGGTTGGAGCGATTCTCAACGAAAATCCCGATCGTTGGAAACCGTTTGTATCCAACCGGGTTAAAAAAATTCTTAGCATAATATCATCTGATTCTTGGTTTTACATAAATACAAAAGAAAATCCCGCTGATGTAGCAAGTAGGGGGCTGTCGGCGTCACAGCTAGTAAATAACACGCTGTGGTGGCGATCTCCAACATTTTTATATCAAACTGATTTTGAACCAAAAAATAATCAAAATAAATATAAAACAGATCAAGAATTAAGAAAACAAACGAACGTAATTCAGCAAGTAAATCCTGAAAATAGCATAATAGAAAACTTATTAAATCGTTATACCTAGTTCATTTACAAAAATAACTCGCATATTAGCTTGGATATTAAGAGCATTTGATAAGCCCAGCCAACGTAAACAACGTCCTAGGTATATCACGTTACAAGAACTTAGGAAAGCGCATACAATTATAATTAAATATGTACAGCATAAAGAATTTTTATCGGATATTGAATATTTAACATTACATAAGCGATTAAAATCAGATAGCAAGTTATTAAATCTTAACCCATTTTTAGATAGCAAGGGTGTGTTAAGAGTAGGTGGACGTCTTAGACATGCCTGTATCAGCGAAGATATGAAATATCCTATAATAATTCCCTACAACGATAAGCTGACACATCTATTAATAGATAAAGCCCACAAAAGCACACTACATGGTGGAGCACGTCTTACTTTGTCAATTTTAAGACGTAAATATTGGATTATTAAGGGTTATAGCGCAGTTAAGCAGCAGTTAAGAAAATGTGTAACATGTAAAAAGCAAGAGCCACAAAAGTTAAGTCAAATAATGGGTGACTTACCTGATTTCAGAACGAATCCAGCACCAAGTTTCTATCATACAGGAACAGATTATACAGGGTTTATAAAAGTAAAAGCGAGCAAGGGAAGAGGCGTACGAACATCCAAAGGATATATAGCTTTGTTTATATGCATGGTGACAAAGGCGGTTCACTTAGAGATAGTGTCCGACCTTACCAGTGCATCTTTTATAGCAGCTTTACATCGCATGGCAGCACGTAGAGGCGCCCCTAAACATATTTATTCCGATAATGGAACCAATTATGTTGGGGCCAATAATATTCTTCAAGAGGAGCTCGAGCAGCTGAGAAATGTGTTTGATGATAGCTTTTACAAGGAGATAGCTGAAATGGAAATCGATTGGCACTGGAACTGTCCCACCTGGGCGAGTGCTGGAGGAATTTGGGAAAGATCTGTAAGGAGTTTAAAGCAACATTTAAAACGGGTAGTGGGTGAACAAGCCCTTACATTTGAAGAATATAGCACAGTGTTAGCGCGCATCGAGGCCAGCTTAAATTCGAGGCCTTTATGCCCCATGTCGGAAGACATTGATGACCTGGACTTTCTCACGCCAGGCCATTTCTTAACTTCACGCGGTGATCTTACCGTTATTAACACACCGCAAGATGAGAGAACGCGGTGGTAACTAACTAGCAAAATATTTACCGATCTTTGGAAAAGATGGAAAACGGAGTATCTCACGCAGTTATCTGTGCGTAGCAAGTGGCTGAAAGTAAAAAGCAACATTGAAATCGGAGACATGGTTACTATACATGATGATGGGAACTTACCTGCAGGAAAATGGCCTGTTGGTCGGGTGGTAGAACTCCATCCTGGCAAGGATGGACTAGTGAGAGTGGTAACCCTGAAAACTAAAAACGGACATATTAAGCGTCCTGTAATTAAATTATCTATATTACCTGTAAATGAAGCAAAAGAAAATAAGCATGAAAAGCAAGACAGCGAATATTCAAAGCAAGAAGAAGAAAAGCAAGAAAAAGAAAAGCAAGATAGCGAGAAGGAAGCCGAAAGCGGAAGAAAAAGGAGAAATACTTACCCTAAATTGGTTAACGTAGTATTAGCATTATGGTTTTTTTATGAGCACCGTAGGATCCTCCACAGCGTCTTATAATTTTACTCAATTTGATAGGAATCATAGCTTATATTTTGATCCAATAGGAAAAATGCATTTAATTCGTGATAAATGGGTAATTGTAGCGTACTATGATATGAATCCCTACTGGCAGGGTGATAGAGCTATTAACAAATTTACTAATTATCTTGATCAAACATGCAATAAGGTCAGTGAGCAAAGTTATTGTCATATGATTTTATTACAAATAAAACACGACTACGATGAAATACAATTTAACAATAAGCTTTTACTTAATCAGCATTTTGGCACGCGTAGAGTTAGACGTGGTCTTATCAATGCCGTAGGTTCAATAGCAAATACTCTATTCGGAGTACTCGACGATAGTTTCGCAGAAAAATATAAGCGTGACATTGAACTTGTACACACTAATGAAGAGCACCTGACTCAGCTTTGGAAGAATCAAACATCTGTGATAGAGGCAGAGTATAACATACTAAAAAGAACAGAGGAGACAATCAATGAGCAGCATAAAATTATCAGCAATCATTTGCATAAATTAGATAACGTCACTTATGAGCTACAAACTAAGTTTAATAATTTAGCATTAGAACAAGACTTCTCTTTAGCAGCTATAGCATCTACGAATTTAATTCAAAATCTAAAAAGAGTTCAGGATACGTTGATAGATACCATTACCGAAATATATCATGGTCAAATAAATATTCATCTTTTAACTCCAAAGCAACTTCGAGAAGAATTACAATTAGTTTCTGGTCAGTTATCGAGCGAACATGCATTACCTATCGACGATATCCAATCTAAACTATTTGACGTATATAAATTACTGAAAATTAAAGCTAGAATGACAGAAGAATACTTTATTTTTGAGATATCACTTCCATTAATAAGCAGAGATAACTTTGAATTATACAGACTTATCCCCGTTCCCATACAAGTAGATCAATCTATGATTAGTGTTAAACCAATAGCCGAATTTGCAGCGATTAACTTAAAAAGAGATGCATATATCACAGCCGGGGAAAATATTATCCAAGAGTGTCAATATTTTGATTCCAAGTACCTGTGTCAACCACATGGTCCTATACGACATTTAAGCACAGTATTACCCACTATAGGACAGGCGTGTAAAACACGGCCTGCCACCGGTGGACAACCGCACAGCCAGCTCAGTGGTGCGTTATGTAGGAGACTCCGGAGTGGGTCGGTGGGTTCTTGTCGCTCTGTGGAATGTTACATTTGAAGAAAGAGACCAGGTGTATGTTGTGTTTCTATTCTAACCAAGGGCGCCACCAACTATTAGTTGGAATCAATTAAACAAGTTAATTGTTTATATATCAAGTTAAATATATTACAGGAAAATATACATATTTGGTAAGCTCACTTTTTAGTAGTTAAATATCCTTATTCCTTATTACTAATTCTTTCTATAGGAATGTTTTAACAAATCCTTTCTTTTCTTACATGTTTCTTAAAACAAACTAGTTAAGACTAAAGTCTAATTATCATAACCTATGAAAACACATGACATAGAAAAATGTCCTTATTCTTAAAGTTGGTTATGAGACCTACCTCTTAACAAAGGTTGAGAGCGTCCTCTCTATGTGATAAAACTAGGAACAAATCATATTAGGCAAAGTCGCTGCCTTAAAATAAATTCTAAAGTTTAAGTTCTAATTATAAAATGGATGTTACTTGGTAAATCCCATTCAGGTCCCTTCCCTTTCTTCCAATAAACTGTATCACCTCGTCACTCCCAGTAATGTAGGAACAGCTGGGGGTCCTGGATTGTTGATTTGGAGACACCTGGCCATGTGGTCTTGTATCACATGGTGGTCGGCAATCCTCTCTGCTTACAGGAAGTGTTATTGTTTTTCTGGGATAAATAGGGGTTATTTATCCAGAGAAGGTGATTACCCTTAGGGTCAGGGTCATTGTAACCAGTATGTACAACGAAAAGAAAGAAAAATATAAATGGGAACTCATTCTGAAGTAGTCATGTCACGACATCGAATTACGGGTCCAAGCCCGAGGGAAAAATAGTTTAAACGAGTAAACTAACAAAGTATAACACGTGGAACGTGGAATATTGAAAAATAAAGCGTAAACTAACAACTTAAAACCTAAGCTTAGCAGCGGCGTCTTCTGAAACAAAAGAGAATGCCATTAACATCGTGTCTACAATATTCATAGGAAAGCCAGCAGAACACCAGAGAGATGAACTCACATGACCGCTGCATCTTATCCTCCGCTTATGGAGGTTCTAGATTGCGAGGCGTGGAGCCCTGCGGCGTGTTCCATCCGACGCGAAATCCAAGAAAGATCATCTTGGTCGAGGTCTATTTCCTTTACCACGTCAGCCTAGCGTTGACACGAAATCAGAGACAACATAGATTTCGATCAGAGACAAAACCATAGAAATGTGGCATTCATCTCGAAGAAAAAATATAGTTAATCTAATAAAATTCTTCTTTAAATTATTATTCTATAAATTTTGACCAATTACCTATATTATTTACAAATATAAGTAAATAAAAAACATTCCAGCAACACGTCCGTCAGCTCTATACAACTTGTAGCAGGGTCCATTTCCAAACGTCAACGTCAGACGTCACTGTCAAACATCCAAGGTGACAAGTAGACTTTACGTAAACAAACAGATCTATTTGTTTGGAAGACGAATAATTACAACTAAAAGTGTTAAAATAATAGCTAAATAAACAATTATGTGTAATGAATGTGCGAATCAACAAACGCAAGTGCAGCATATGTGAAATTTAACACGGTTGTGTATAATACACGCAACAACAGAAGAAACATTTTCTGAAATCGAACCTATTAAAGCGATTTGTAGCAATAAATGGATTCAATTGCATGATCCATCTACCTATTTTTACTTCTGTTGTGATACTTACTCTTTGAGAATCATATGCGACGATGAAGTCCGACAATATCAACTCAGCAAGGCCGGGCTCATTCACCTGACGAAGCAATGTGTGATAAAGGGACGTGACGTAACACTTTATTCTCATCAGCGATTACAGAACACGCTCAATCTTTCTTCAAATATCTTAGACTCCAAATTACCTATAATTCACAATTTACTCAATATTTCGCGATCTATCCTAAATAACTATGAAATCGACGAAGATAATTTTAAGATAAATGTTTCACTACATTATCTCGACGAACAAATCAAATCCATGAAGGAATCAGCTCAGCAAATCGACACATTGACGTCACACGACATACACAACTATGCTTTGTCTTACTTACTATTAGCGGCCGGTATAGCGGCAATAATCTGGTTCCTGTGGAGCAGACGGCGGAGGAGTCGCCGTATAACAGCAGCGACAGCCGAGTGCGGGTTGCAACTACGTGAAATAGTGTGTAGTGATAACGTGAATGTGCGTCCAAACGTATCGGTATCAGTGTCAAGTGAAGGTGTTATGCCCAATGACTCGTCATCTGAGAATATTCCTAAACCGAGTGCGCGTAAACGTGATAGTTATACTCAATCATCTTTTCGCACAAGGAAATTGTTCTAACCCTCATTTAGCTTTAAGAAAATTGTAAAAATCAATATTGTAGCACGTAACTCATTTCTATTATAGCTTTTCATCTCATCTCCCTTCTGCCCGTCGGGAGCATGTTCGAGGTAATCCTCTAACAGCAAAAGTGCTGACGCCGCGCGGATCCGCGCGGCGGCGGTGCAGCAGTCATGCATAAGATCCGCATTGACACACACGCTCCATCCATCATTTTAATATCTAATTAGTTTACGTAAATCAAATAAATATTGTTGTGTGAAACTCAGGTCGTTTAAATCAGCATCATAACAAGGGTCGGTTCCCCACAGAGTATATGCTTTGTTTGTTTGATATTCACGCGCCCCTTAAATTAATAACTGTAAAAGAGCAGAAACATCCTTGGATTACATTTTGCATTAAGAAAATGATAAGTTGTCGCGACGAAGCTTTCAGCAAAGCACGTAAGAGTGGGAAAGAGGAACATAGAAAAGATTACAAAGAACTGAAACACATGGTAAACGTGGCCCTCTTTAATGAGAAACAAGCCTATTTTAATAGTCAAATAAACTCAACCTCCCACAATCCGCGCTTGCTATGGACTCACATTAAGCAAAATGTCAATATAACAAAAAAGAGACAAGAAATACCAACGCATATTTTTAATGACCCCGATCAAATAAATGATCACTTTTTAAATGTACCTGGAAATGACAATACACCAGACTCCGTTTTAGATTTCTTCTACAGAAACAGTCATAACCCTGGCAACATTTTTGAACTAAAAACTGTTGAAGAAGACAATGTATTAAAAATAATAAAATCATTACATTCGAACGCAGTTGGAGCAGATGGTATAAGTCTTGACATGCTATTGCTCACAATGCCCGATACATTACCGATAGTGACATTCATAGTAAATAAATCGATTGAGACTAAGTCGTTTCCTCACATTTGGCAGAATGCTATAGTAAGACCTATACGGAAAAACTCGGATCCCAATACCGTTAAGGATCTACGGCCAATAAGTATATTACCGTTGGTATCTAAAATTCTGGAAAAAGTCATAGCCCAACAGCTCAAAACATTCTTAGAGTTCAATAATATCCTGCCATCGGTCCAATCAGGTTTTCGTAAGCAGCATAGCACCACCACTGCATTAATGCAGGTTATTGATGATGCACTTACCTGCCAAGACAAAGGCCAAGTTACCTTGCTAACGCTGCTCGACTTTTCCAGAGCTTTTGATTGCATTAATACAAATCTACTACTGGCGAAGATGCACTACTATGGTTTTAGTAGGGATACCATTTGATGCGGCGGAAGATGATGTGTGAGGTCCAATCTTGAATGAAAGCGACTTGTCCGAAAATAACTAGTTTATTGCGGATAGGTACAATTATACATAGGTAATACATAGAAAAGCACTCCGCGACGGTTCCGTGGCAAGTGAAGTTGGTGGGGAAACGATGCTTCATTAGTAGCGGAGACATCCGTTTGACTGTGTGCGTGCGTATGTGTGAAGACGAAGTCTGCTTGTGTAGAACCTCGCTTCTACATGCCGCCTCCCATTGAAGCAATCCTGCTTCAATCCTCAACTCGTCTTATCTCGATCTGTTCCATCATCTTGATACATAGGTAGGGGACATATCCTTGAAAAGGAGCGCCGTAGTATGCCTGTTGACGTCCTGATGTCTGCCACTCTGGCTATCCCGTCAGTTCCTGGGTACAACTGGACAATACGTCCTAGAAGCCACTTCAAGGGCGGTTGATTCTCCTCCTTTATCAACACCAGATCTCCTATATTGAGGGAGCCTTGCGAAGTCTTCCATTTTCGTCTGATTTGGAGTTCCGTAATATATTCCGAATGCCACCTGGACCAGAACTGTTGACGCAGCCTTTCAATCCGTTGATAGCGATCGAGACGATGAGTTGGGACATCAGCGTAGTCTGGCTCTGGTGTTGACGTCAATTCTTTGCCGATAAGGAAATGGCCAGGAGTTAAAGGTAAAAGGTCATTTGGATTGGAGGAAAGAGGACAGAGCGGCCTAGAATTTAATATTGCCTCTATTTGCGTAAGTGTTGTATATAAATGTTCAAAAGTTAAATTGGAGTTGCCAACAACTCTTTTTAAATGTTTTTTGATGGATTTAACACCACTTTCGTGCAATCCACCAAAGTGAGGCGGATGGGGGAGCAAAAAAATTTAATTGAATTCTGTGCAAGTTCACCAACAATCCTATCTTCACAGTTGGCAACAATTTGTTTCAATTCGTTGTTAGCGCCTACAAAATTCGAACCGTTATCGCTATAAATGTACGACGGTTTACCTCTTCGTGATATAAACCTCTTCAACGCCAACAGAAAATTTGCGGTGGTTAAGTTACCAACTAACTCGACATGAATGGCCTTCGTTGTGAAGCACACAAAAACACAAATGTAAGACTTTATAAGTCTACAGCCTCGCCCCTCTTTATTGGCAACCATTACGGGACCTGCGTAATCTATAGCTGTATATTGAAATGCGAAAGTTGTATTAAACCTTTCTTTGGGCAAATTTCCCATAATAGGTGCCACCGTTTGACCACGAAAGCGGTTGCAAATGGTGCAGTTTCGATACACATACCGTGCTAAGTCGCGACCCCCTATTGTCCAAAAGGTTTGTCGCGTTGAATATAAAATATGCTGAGGGCCAGCGTGCATTAATACTTTGTGTTCGTTAGTAAATAATAAGTTTGTAAATATGTGTTTTTTATGTAATAAAATTGGATGTTTTTTGCTGTAATCATAATCTGAATTGAATAGACGACCACCTACTCGAATTAATTTTAATTCTTTATCAAAAAATGGATGAAGTGAAAGTAATGAATTTTTTTATTTAAACATTTGTCTGATCTTAATAATTCCAATTCTTGTGGAAAGCTATCTTGTTGTGATAGACTAGCTAATTTATACATTGCAGCTTGTAACTCAGAAAATTGTAAAGGTCCTAAAAATTTTGTGTTTTTATTTCTTAAATTATTTAAAAAACGTAGTGTATATGCCATGACACGCTGCATTCGTGAATAGGATGAAAATACATGAAATGGAAACTTAGAATCCGAATGATCTACTGTCATACAAGTAATCTCTTGTTTTAATTCAGGTAAATGACTCTTATTTGTAAAATTTGATTGAGGCCATGACGTAATATCATCTTTAAGAAAATGGGGACCCATCCACCACTGCTCACAGTTCAATAGTTCTCCCACCGGCATGTGTCGCGTCAAATGATCTGACGGATTTAAATTCGTTGGAACGTATCTCCAAGATTTCGCGTCTGTAGTGGACTGTATTTCTGCTATCCTGTTCCTAACAAATGTTTGTAATTTATGAGTAGGAGTGCCAATCCAGCCTAGAACAATGGATGAATCTGTCCAATAAAAGCATTGATCAAATTTTAATCGTAATGCCTTAATAATAATTTCACTAAGCCTGACTCCTAGCAACGCCCCACAGAGTTCCAAACGTGGAATCGTTTGTGGTTTGAGCGGTGCTACCTTATTTTTAGAACATAATAAGTGCACTTGTACATGTCCATGTTCATCCACGGATCGAATGTAAGCGCTAGCTCCGTACGCTTCTTCGGAAGCATCTGTGAAAATGTGTAGTTGTAAGGAAATGTATGTCTTAGCTATTACTAATCTGGGTATTGTGAGTGTATTTAACTGTTGTAATGAATTTATGAATTGAAGCCATGAAGTTTGTGTAGCTTCGGGTACTGGTTCGTCCCAGTTGAGTTTGATTAACCATAATCTTTGTAATGTTAGTTTAGCGTACACAATAGCCGGGGATACTAATCCCAACGGATCAAATAATTGAGAAATAGTTGACAAAATATTTCTTTTTGTGATTTTGCCAGACATATTAAATTTGATATCATAGGTGATATTATCATTTTTGTGATCCCAGTTGATCCCTAAAGTCTTTGAATTAGTGTTAGGGCACAAATCGAAACGATCATCAGAAATAGTGCCACTTTGACTTATGTAATTGAGAACCTCTGCACTATTAGAGCACCATTTTCTAAGTGGAAAGCAACCAGATTTTAGTTGTTTGGTTACTTCGTTATAAATATAAACTGACTGATTGACATTGCTACTGCCGGTGATAAGATCATCGACATAGAAGTCCTTTGAAATTATTTCTTTTATGATTTGATCGTCACATTCAATGGCAAGCTGCTTCAAACACCGTGTCGCAAGATACGGCGCTGACGCTGTGCCATAGGTGACAGTGCAGAGTTCGTAAGCCTTCAATGGTTCGCTGGGATCGTCGCGCCAGAGGATTTGTTGCAACGAACGTTGCGATTCGCTGACTTCAATTTGACGATAACATTTTGTTATATCTGCGGTTAACACTATGTTATATTGGCGAAATCGCAATAAAATTGATGGTTAAACAAACTTACCTTAATGAAGTTTGACCATAATTATACAAGACGTTGCTTCCGAAGATATTTATTCAATCAATTCACTATGCAGCTCGCTCTGCTATGTACTAGGCATGACACAATTTTTAGGACCTAGGGATAAAATAAAATAAGTCCAAAATTTACATCCGACTCTCGTCCCACCCTTAACTGTCACCGGCGGAGGCGCCATACTTCATTCCTTTAGAACAAAATTTCGAAATGTGGCGCTTGGGATATCGCGTAATATGTATTTAACATATTGATTGGGACGGGCGGGTTATAAATATCTTCGGAAGCAACGTCTTGTATAATTATGGTCAAACTTCATTAAGGTAAGTTTGTTTAACCATCAATTATACTACGACGTTGCTTCCTCGATATTTATTCAATCAATTCACTATGCAGATGTTTAGAACCATTGCGAAATTTGCAAGATTTTTATTTTTATATCATTATAATAATATTAATTATTATTATTCTTTAATGTGAGCTATTAAAAGTGGATCCTTAGATACTTTGATATAGGATGGTTAATTACATGAATAAATACAAATGTAGTTGCATCTACGATTATCTTCCAAAAAGATATTAGTAATAAACAAAAAAAAAAAAATACGAAATTTAAGAAAAAAAATCTTCGAGTAGGCTATGTGATGCAATGCCATTACGGTTTTTTCATTTTGTAATGCAAAATGGTGAAAAATAT